>JAKCPI010024625.1:0-10839 GCA_023213315.1 Euborellia annulipes
TTCCTTATAATAATCTAGTTTTTTTTTTAAACTACGTTTAGACGTCGCTCCTGAACCCCTTAATATATTTTGTTGATGGCGGAATCTCTCCCTTCATTATCCATACAACAAATTAAAAATGGTATAAAACGAACCATCAACAAAAACATTTATTAAATGTTAAAAAAAAAAAAAAAAATTTCCCTTCATTTCCATTTTCTTATTTTCCTTTCAATATAAAATCACCTTGCGTTCGTTCAAATCTTTCCTTTATTAAAAGACTTATCGACGATGATTGTGAACAGGCAAATGGATGCGTTTGTCTGGCACTTAATTGATCAACTGTGACATAACAAGATTGTGCAAGATGCAAATTTCCAGCCTTGGATGGGAAATGAACAGGAAAGACAGAACAGACCCTCGTAAAAGGAAATTCAGTCGCGCCATTGATTTCTCTCCTATCAAGAAGCAAAAACCTGCTTGCTCTCTTTTTTTTTTTTTTTTTTTGTTCTCGTTCTCATTTTCTCTTTTTATTTACTAAAGAGGGAGCTTTCTCGCTTTTGTTTAGATAGGGACTTCCCTCCCCGGTTTCTTGAGAGGGGTAGCGCTAATCCTTCACCTGGTGGCGGCTCTTGGAACCTCCCGGCCCTACATCATTCCTTTTTCTTTTCGCCAAGCCCTTTTTTTTTCTTAACAAACAGGGCCATTTGTCCATTCGGAGACGCGCATAAAACCCAGCAATTCTTTCTTTTTTTTTCAAGGAATAATAAAATTAATAAAATGTGCATCCTTCACTATTCTCAAGAAGAACTATTTACTAAGTTTCCTATAAAAAAAAAAACTTTAATTTATAAAGTTGTGATCTCTTCTTTAAATAAGTTTTTTTTTTTTTTTTTTTTTAATTTAAAATTTAATTAATCTTTTCTAATTTTAAAATACTAATAAAGTTACTAAAGTAGTTTACTTTAATATTAAAATAAACTCGTAAATTATTTTTTATTTACCTAACTGTACGATTAATAATTTAAAAGAGAAAAAATTTATATTGGTCCACAGATACTGGAGATAGAAATTTCATTTATTTTAAAAAGAATTAAAATTTATAAATATAGACTACGTAATCAAACTTGTAATTTTAGGTAAGTATTATCTTCAATAATTTAGGAATACAGTAGGCCAGTAGAGGTCACGGCCTCCTTAATTAATTTTTATTTTTATATTTTTTTCTATTATTGACTGCTGTTATTATTGAGTATAAATAAAAAAATTTTATGTAAAAAATTCGCCTCGTTCAACTTAAGCGTCGCCCCGCCTTCGGCGGGCTTCGCCATTAGCCGGGAGGCTTCGCCCCCTGGACCCCCCCTCCAGCTGGCTCGGGCTGCCTGCGGCGGACCCTCGCCTTTTCTTATTTATGAGAACCCGTGGCGCCTGCCTTTGCATATAGAGCGGGGGCTTCGCCCCCCTAGACCCCCCTCCAGCTGGCTCGGGCCGCGCCTGCGGCGGACCCTCGCCCTCTTCTTTTTTTTTTTTTTTTTTTTTTTAAAACATTCACACTTTTTTTTCTCATTCACACTCACACTCCACACACATTCATACAGTCTTTTCGGCAATTCAGGCCATATAAGACTTTTTACGATATCCGTTATTAATAAATATACATATATGGGGTCCAGGCATTCTTATTTAAGCCATTTGGTATCCAATTGGCTTAAATAAAATCATCGGACCGCCTGGGGTCCGAACCCGCGACGTTTGGTATATGAGGTTAGCACGCTAACCTCTACGCCATGCCCCGAGGGCGCCCTTTCTTCTTAATTATGAAAAAAAATTATCATTACTATTCCAAACCAGTGCCTGTTTGAAAATTTGTTTACATTCATGGAATACACAAATGAAAAGAATACTTAAATATTTCTCTATACATTTCCTATGGGAGAAATCGTAACTTTAAAATTAATAACTCAAAAAGTTATGGGAATTTCGCGATGAAAATAATTTTCCTGCAATCCCGAGAAGGTCCTCTTTATGCATAAAAAATTTCATTTCAAAATTCCAACGGGAAGTTGCCTAAATAGAGCGTGACAGACAGATGGACAGACAGACAGACGGACATTAGTGAATTATATATATAGATTATTCATTTAATTAACAGCTCGCTACAGGCCTATACTTGGTTGCCAGTCTTGTAGTTCCTTCATAAACATAATTACCAGGGAGCGCAAAAATTAGTTGGAATTGCGTTTCTGAAAGTTAGGGCTATATCTATTAAGTAATGATTTAAAAGCCTGATGTATGCTCTCTTTAGAAGTTGAAGGGCTTAGTGGAATATAGACATAAGCCACCATTTTGTCATTTTTGAGACATTTATGCCATTGCATTCTTTAAATATCCCTCTTTAATACCACACAAAGAAGTCCCTTGATTTTACAATAATTGGCTGCACATAATAAGTGCAAGATCTCCCCTTGGCCAGCTAGCAAAGATTTGAGAAGTAAAGATAGTCATAAGCCACAGCAAAATGGCGTCGGAAATATGGAGTGAATGAAATTTCTCTCGTGTCAAAGGACTTCTACGAATAAGGGAGCTGAAAATGAAGAGTCAAATTCTTTTTAAACTAATAGTTATGAATCTTGGCATCCAACAAGCACCAGTCCCAGCTCTAATTACACATGTTTTAATATGCATAACCTCTCTTTTGTGGCTTGTGGCTATCTTTCATTCAATCTACTTACTTTACAAATTACTCGCTTTTTATGAAAATGAATCAACAATAAAGTTAGATTTGATAACCATAGAATAATTAATTAATAGAACTATTAATATTAATAATATTACTTCCCAGACAGCCTGGAATATTGCAGTAATATTGCAGCAATTTTGCCAACCTTGCACAATATTGACAATATTGGAGCAACATTGCTGTAATTTCGCTGCGCAATATTGAAGTGAGGACATTGCAGAAATATTGCAGCAATATTGCTGTGGCAACATTGAAGTGTGAATATTGCGGCAATATTGCAGTGGCAACATTGAATAGTGAATATTGCAGCAATATTGCATCAATATTGCCGTTGCAATATTGAAGTGTGAATATTGTTGCAATATTGCATCAATATTGCTGTTGCAATATTGAATACTGAATATTTCAGCAATATTGCAGTGGCAATATTGAAGTGTAAATATTGCAGCAATATTCCTGAAATATTACAGTGGCAACATTGAAGAGTGAATATTGAAGCAATATTGCAGCACAATGTTGCAATGGCAACATTGAAGTATGAATATTGCAGCAATATTGCAGGGTCAATATTGAAGTGTGAATATTGCAGCAATATTGAAGTGGCAACATTGAATAGTGAATATAGGGTTAAAATTATCATATCAACTTTATAATATTCATATTAATTAAATTAATTAATGCCCGTGATGACCCGTGGCTCAGAGAGAAGACACTAGCTTCTTGAGCCTGGGGTCCAGGATTCGCTTTCCGTCCCCAGCGAGAAAAATTTATTTCATTTGAATTGACTGCAAATAATTTGAAATAAATAGGGATGGGGTCTAAATCACCTTAGATGCCGAAAAAGAAAAAAAAAAAAATTAAAAAAAAAAAAATTAATTTTAAATATTATAAATTATTATTTTTTTTACAATTTATAAGTGACTTTTTGTTTAAAAAAAAATTTAATAGTACTACATACGAATTAAGTAGCTTAAAAAGTGTTGAAATTTCATATAGCAAAACGTCCGAGGCAGTAAAGGAGTCGAATATTGGAATCAAGACATTGGAAATATTGGAAATGCAAAAAACTCGTGTTCAAATCCCTCTATGAACAAGTTTTTTTTTTTTTACCCTGCAATATTCCCACAATATTCCATGCAATATTGCCGTGAATATTGCTGCAATACTCACAATATCCGCGTAATATTGCTGCAATACTTGCAATATTTTTGTAATATTGCCACAATATTCCATTCAGTATTGCCACAATATTCCTGCAAGTTACAAAGAGGCGGACATAGGAATATTGCAACAATGTTGCTGCATTGTTCCTGCAATCTTCCCTGCAAGGTTAAATATTGCAATGTAAGATTCCTGCAATATTACTGCAAGATTCCAGGCTGTCTGGGTTGGAAAGAACATCATTTGAAAGCAATTAGAAGTCAAATATCTTTTGGTGTGGAGTTTACTTAAATCCAACGTATGTATTCTTTCTCAAATAGTGTGTTTTTTTTTTAAATAAGTGGATTCATTCTAAAATATTGTAAATTACAAGGAGATGAATGAGAAAATATCAATTTTATTATTTGACGGATAATTTTTGGATTTAGAATCAATAAACCTTCAAAAATTAAAATTATTTAAGTTTTTATTGTAAATAAAACTGTATTTACCCTTCAATTTTTTTCTGGCGAATAAAGTCATAAGCCAATTTTTGTTTTCTTATTCATTATAAATTCTTTTAAACCATTAATTAGAGCGAATTAATGTTCCATTCTCAACTATATGCTTTATAAGACATACAAGTGTTCATTTTTATCTTCTTCTTTCTTCTCCTTAATCTCGAGATGCGGGGTCGGCCGAGGGGGTGGGGGTTTTTGCGACCGGGAAGGAATAGAACCGTCACACGGTCTGACGCCTGTTGAAAATATAGAAGGAAAGAGACGGACATGCAAAGAAAAGAAGCACTGCCAGTCCCAGCTAGGGCAGCTCGTGGTCGCCATCCACGTACGCCCCCCTGAGCAAACAAGTGTTCATTTTTATAAAGAAAGTTTGAGTCAAACTTTAATTTGTCAACAGATTATGTTCTAGGGCAGTGATTCCCAACCTGGGGCGATCGCCCCCAAGTGGGCGATTTGGGCTTTCAGGGGGGCGATAAATAAGCGGGGGGAGATTGGGGGCGATGAGTATTCAAAGGGAGAAAAATTATTAGTTTATCTAAAATTCTAAAAAAATAAAAAATCAAAGAGAAAAATCTCCTATTTACAGGATGGTCAGAATAGAAGAGGACAAAATATTATCATAAAATCTGGTGTGACTGGCGCACAGCACACAACTTTCTCTACCTTCGGTAATCGAAAGTTGTGTACCGTGCTTGTCACACCAGATTTTTTGTGTCGACATGTATTTAGTTCCCGGCAGTAGGGAATATTTGAATTCAGATGTAAAATTTATAAGTATGGGAAAATATTTATATTTTGTTACCAGGGCAACCATTTCTCCTATCTTTCCTATGAAGCACAAGAGTAAAGTGTGCTTCAAACAATTTTGAGGGCAAAACGAGAATATACATTTGAAAGAACATCTAAAAAATAATTGATTTTTGAATTTTAATCAAAAATCGTTAGAGCGAATTTTGAGGAAATCGAAAAAAAACTGAAAAAGTACATCAGTAAAGTACTAGTACTCTTTGGCCGATTTTGATTAAAAGCTTATTTTTCCGGTCCCGGGGGTGTTTAACTTAAATATAAAATTTCAGCCTCATAGCTCAATTCCTTCATGCTTAAAAGTGAACACAGACACACACACACACCCACACACACCACCCACCCACAGACAGACCATGTCGCGAAAACCACTTTTTTGGATACAGGGGACCTCAAAACGTAAAGATCCATCAAAATCTCGACATCGAATTTTTGACATGAATCCAATACTTTCTCTCTATATGTATATTACATATATACATAGGTAAGAGAAAGTAAAAATAACTTAGTCTGAAGATAATTCCCATTCTAGAATCGAAACGTCACTTTTGTTTTCATTAAATAAAGATTGACCGCTGAAAAAAGACCCATTTTACTTTCTCTTACCTATGTATATATGCAATATATATATAGAGAGAAAGTATTGGTTTCATGTCAAAAATTCGATGTCGAGATTTTGATGGATCTTCACGTTTTGAGGTCCCCTGAATCCAAAAAAAGTGGTTTTCGCGACATGGTCTGTCTGTGGGTGGGTGGGGTGGGTGGGTGGGTGGTGGGTGTGTGGTGTGTCTGTGTTCACTTTTAAGCATGAAGGAATTGAGCTATGAGGCTGAAATTTTATATTTAACTTAAACACCCCCCGGGACCGGAAAAATAAGCTTTTAATCAAAACCGGCCAAAAAGTACTAGTACTTTACTGATGTACTTTTTCAGTTTTTTTTCGATTTTCTCAAAATTCGCTCTAACGATTTTGATTAAAATTCAAAAATCAATTATTTTTTAGATGCTCTTTCAAATGTATATTCTCGTTTTGACCTCAAAATTGTTTGAAGCACACTTTACTCTTGTGCTTCATAGGAAAGATAGGAGAAATGGTTGCCATGGTAACAAAATATAAATATTTTCCCATACTTATAAATTTTGCATCTGAATTCAAATATTCCCTACTGCCGGGAACTAAATACATGTCGACACAAAAAATCTGGTGTGACAAGCACAGTACACAACTTTCGATTACCGAAGGTAAGAGAAAGTTGTGTGCTGTGCGCCAGTCACACCAGATTTTTTGTTATTTTCTTCATAAAAATAAAATTATTTTTAAATTTTTAGAAGTTTGGGTAGAGATAAAGAATAAAAATCTTGCCTCCAAGGTCAGGAGTATTTTTTTAAATCAATTTTTGGCATTAATTGTGGTTTTTTTTAGTTAGTAATCAATAATACAATTTATTTAAAAAATTTCAACGTTTTGGTCACTATTTCTGCAACTGTTGTATTTATTCACTTTCAACAGAAAACGTTATCTGAGGAACTTGAATCATTTTTAACATTGAAATAAATTTGTTAAAAATTTCAAATCATATTTTGTACGTAAATGCAGATGCAGATCACAGAATCTATGAATTTGATTCACTTTGAACCATGTAGATGTGTGTATGTACAGCAGGTATACCAGTCTATTAGTCGAAAAATTAAATGAAGAGGGGGGGGGGCAACCTTTTGAAAGGGGCGATGGGTCAAAAAAGGTTGGGAACCATTGTTCTAGGGAGTCGAAGGCTCTCCTAAAATCTACAACAGCCTAATGTTTTTTGTGATTGTCGATCTTAGAATAAATAAATTGTTTTCGGTTCCTAGTAATTAATAATACAATTTATTTAAAAAAATTTCAACGAATCATACGTACAAAAACGTCAATGCAGAGGCAGATCACAGAATCCATGAATTTGATTCAATATGTACCATGTAAATTTATGTATGTAAATGTGTATGTGTGGCTATATAATTCGATATGTGTGCGTTTCGTCGACATTCCCCATAGACTACATGTTAAATTACACGATAACCCTGCGTCAGATATGCTTCATAATTTTATTTTATACGTATGTGATAGTGATTAATAACATATTAAAAAATTAGCTTTTAATCTAATAAAGTGCTTTAATGTCCGAATAACTTTAAATTGAACTAAAAAGAGATAAATAATTTAATTCAATTGTTCTTGTTAAAATTGTTGAATATTTATAACTTAAAATAAAAGCGTGGGGGCGCTCATTAATAGCATAGGGAATTGTCTATAGCCTCCCAATCCCTTTGAAGCGCCCCACGCTTTTATTTTTAAGTTATAAATATTCAACAATTTCAACAAGAACACTTAAAATTATTTCTCTCTTTTAGTTCAATTTAAATAAAAGAAATTTTTTTTAAAAGTTTTTTTTTTATATTCATATTTGTTTTCCATTTTGAATAAATGCATGTTTCTTATAATTAAGAGGTTAACTTCTTATTATTACTCTTAATTACACAATAAAAAATAAATATTTTTTTATTTCAATTATATCATTATCAGTATAGGTAGCTAGCTTATCAATTCCGGCTTGTTATCGAAAAATATAATAAAAAAAACTTCTTAAGAAAATGCTTTTATTTATTTATTTTTTTTTATTATTTAAAATTAAATTGAACTAAAAGGCGAAAAATAATTTAGTTGTTTTTGTTAAAATTGTTGAATATTTATGACTTAAAATAAAAGCGTGGGGCGCATATTGATAGCTTAAGGGAATTGTATATATTTAGAGCCTCGGAATAACTCTCGAAGCGCCCCACGCTTTTATTTTAAGTCATTAATATTCAACAATTTTAACAAGAACAATTAAATTATTTTTGGCTTTTTAGTTCAATTTAAATAAAAGCATTTTTTTTTTAAGAGTTTTTTTTTATTATATTTTTATTTTAAACTTTTGAGTCTTTTTTATTATAGAGTATTAAAAAAAAAAACAAGGAAGATGCGTGAAATAAAGTACCACATTAGTTTGGTCTATTTTGCTAAAACCCGACTCACAATTTGCGTCATCAAAAATGACCCTTAAATATCAAATTTCACACCCCTACACTGTTAAAAAAAACTTCCAAAAAACTTCCTATACAAGTATAGGAACTCTGTTTCATAAACTGTTTATGAATAGTACCCGTATATGAGAAAGTTCAATTTGTTGCCAACCTAACAAATTTCTTGTATATTTTAAAATTAATTATTTTGGTAAAAATTGTTAATTTTAATTTTAATTTTTATTGCTATTTAGTTGAATTACTTTATAAAAATTATTTAATTAGTATGACTTCATAAATATTTAAATAGTTTAGAGCGCGAATTTCAAACCAGAATTTAATAAATTTAGATTTGTGAAATAAATTTTAAAAGAATAATTTCAAGTTTCCTTAAAATAATATTAATAAAAATTCCTTGAGGTAGTCGAGTTATTTGAGAACGTTTAGACCAGTGATTCTCAACTTGTCGCGCAGTGCACTTTTAACGATTTCAAAATTTGGCGGCACACAAAGAAAAAGATAAGTTTAAAAGTTGGTAATTTGTTCATAAACTTTTATATTAATTTTATTTCATATATTCCTGGGTATATTAATATTAAACCACGAAAGTATATGAAAAATGATTGAAAATTCATATTTCTTTTTACAGTGTAGCTCATCGGGAAGTGACTTAAACAAAGATTCAAAGTTGATGATTTTGAAAGAGTAAGTTAAATAAAAGCATTTAAAAATTTCAACCTCCTAGCTCAATTCCTTCATGCTTTAAATTGAACCCAGACAGAGAGACACACACATAAAGAGATGACTATATCTCAATGGATAGATGATTCGATAATCCCGAGTGATGGCAAAAAGTTGTGGGTAAAACACAAGTCGGCTAATTAAGAGACAACTCTCTCTATCTCGTTCACTCTTTGAACGAGTCATTTATAAATAATAATAATTCTTTATTTATTTATTTAGATTTAATCTTATATGACGTCAACACGTGACATATCTGCATAAAATATATATCTAAAATTTCCCAATGAGTGGGCGGGGAGGGAGGGGAAGGAGAGATAGTCTATTTGAAATGGCTTCCATTAATTTTTCTTTTATAATTTTTATAGTCTTTTTTAAAGTGAAACTTTTATTTGATCCTCTCAAATTTTTTCGCTCTTCTATCAGCGTGTCGCGTTACAAGCCGTGACGACAAAAATAGAAAGTTGAAATTTAATATATATGACGAATTATAAAAAAATAATTGTGAGATTTAATTATTCAATTTTTAAATTGATAAAATATAATTTTTAAAATTAATTAAAATGCTTCAATTACTAAATAAATATTGTTCTCAGTTTTTAACATGCCGTCTATTGATTTCCCATTTTCCAATTATTAAGTCAAGATTAAAAACGAGATTTTAATACCCTTAATTGAATAATTTTCTGTTAAACGCCTACGATCCGAAAAAAAAGTTTCACTTGCATCGTGTTTTCATAAAAGCCCACAATTATTTTTCTCTTACACATATATATATATATATAGGCTTTATAGTGAGAAAGTATTGAATATCTGAAAAACGTCAAAAAAATTTTCTTTTTTCAACCTGCTGTGCGACCAGTTACACCAGATTTTTTTTTAAGAGAGACCTCAAATTGAACCTCTACAATTATTGTAAGGTGTTCCTTCGGCTTTGGAAGCTCTGTCGATTGATTGGTTGAAATAAATGTGTGAAGGATTGCGAACCCCTGACCCCTCCTAGAACTCTACCGCGGTGTCTACGACCCAGACACTTCTTTTTACTTTCTCGTATAGAATATAAAGAGAAAGTATTGTAATCATAAAAAAATTCGACTTTGAGATTTTGATGTTTCTCCACGTTTTAGACCTCCCTAAGTCCAAAAATACTATTTTGGGCATTATGCTGTGTGTGTGTGTGTGTGTGGAACACGATTGCTTAAAACCAAAGCAGCTAGATGGATGAAATTTGGTATATGCTCCTTACACTAAAATTGTAGACTTCTATCAACTTTTGGGGTAAATACGTCACTTAGAAGTAGTAGTTTACCTAAAAGTTTTTTCAAAAATTATGAAATTTTCAATTTTTTTGTCAAATTATGATAAAATACTTAATTCTAAAAAGTTTTTATTCTTTGACATTTTTCCGAAAACTGAATAGTTTTTGAAATAATCACTGAAGAAAAAGACATTTTTCGTTAATTTTGATTAAAAAATCAAAAGAAAATCATTAAAAGTGTCATTAAAAACAAATGAATTTTTGAAACAAATATAGACGACATTTTAAGGAGTATATACCAAATTACATCGATCTGGCTGCCTGCGTTTTTAAGCAATCGTTATCAAACACACACACACACACACACACCAAGACGTAATTCCAAAAGAATATACGAGAAAGATTTAGGGGAAGTCATTCACCATTTATTTTATACTGTATTTATAATAAAAAAGTATAAAAAGTTGAAAATAAAAAAAAAAAAAACTTAAAAAATGCTTTTATTTAAATTGAACTAAAAAGCGAAAAATAATTTAATTGTTCTTGTTAAAATTGTTGAATATTTATGACTTAAAAATAAAAGCGTGGGGCGCACATTGATAGCTTAAGGTCTT
>JAKCPI010024626.1:0-20680 GCA_023213315.1 Euborellia annulipes
GCCAATTAATGTTTTAAATAAATATGGACGGTGTATAAAATATTTTAGTTTTAATAAACTATATTTTATATTAGCATATTCAGATAAGGCTCATGAGTAAGAGTATAAGTGAATAAAATTAATTAGGAAGAAAAAAAATATTTATTATTTATTCTAAGATTGGTTCATTAAACTTCAATTTTATTTCGTGGTGGAACATATAATTCCTTTGGGGAAAAAAAAAATTATTTCCGTTGACCGTGAATCGGAAATGGTTCAAATATAAGCTCATGGTTGTTATTCCGGTTAATAGAACACGATCATTCCTCATCAGAGCGAAAATTGACTTCCGACATCATATCTACATGATACATGATGCGTCTAAGGATATCTTTCAATTCACTTGTGTATTCCGTATGTATAGTGAGGGACAAAATTAAGTCCCACCAATGCGTTTTCTACTTGTGATTATTTCATTGATGAATTAAATTCATAAGAGATTATTGGGACATCGAGCTATAATTTTTTTAATGACTTATTAAAAAAGTTTCGTGTAGCGTGCCTACCTCCTATACCAAACGTCGCGGGTTCGGACCCAGGCAGTCCGATGATTTTATTTAAGCCATTTGGATACCAGATGGCTTAAATAGAAATGCCTGAACCCACAATAGATAATATATATTACAACGGTTACCGTCAAAGTCTTAAATGGCCTAAGTTGCCGAAAAGACTGTGTGAATGTGTGTGTGAGTGTGAGTGCGAATGAGAAAAAAAAAAAAAAAAAGTTTCGTAATTAATTTTTTTGTTATCAAGCTAATACAAAAAACAATCAGTCCCAATAATCTTTAATTTTTTTTAAATTTAAAAATGAATTTATTGTTATTATTAATCACATATTAATTAAGAAATTTTAAAAATAAGCTTAGATGATTTATTTAAAAATCAAATGTCAAATTAGTTCAGCATTCTTGCAATAGATGGCAGGCTAGTCTAACAGACTATATAGTATTAGCCTATATCTGGCCTATATTTATATATTTTTATGCTTTTATAAAATATACATAATATATAATAACATTTATAAAGTATTTATTGTTAAAAGATCAATGAAAATCAACCAAATGCATTAAATATTATTAGCTACTATTCTGACATCTCTTGGCAAATTTTTAAATTACTTGATTTTTTGGGCATGCTTTTTATGACACACTACGCCATCTTATCGGGAACAACATGCGTAACCACTTCGCTCCCGTTCTCCCTTAATGTAATATAAAAATAATAAGACAAAAAAGTTTAAATGTAATTTATGACATCCAAGTTCGCGCATAAAGCGATGATTTATTAATTAAAAAAATATTTAAATTATTTACGTAAGAATCGCCAAGCCAATAAGCACAACTCTACTAAACCATTTATAAAAAATAATTTATTTTATTTGTTCAGCACTAAAATGTTTCTCATCAGTGACATCGAATCTCGTCTAATAAAAGCAAGTAGAAAAGCGGACATATAATCAGGTACACGCAGTCGTATAAATTGTGATAAAATGAAACATATATTTGGTTGTTTCGACGGGGAGGCCAATAAGAAACAGAGAGAGCGACAGATTTGCCTTAGTATCTGTGATTTTGCCTAAGCTCATTAGAGAGAAACAACAAACACATATTAGTTATAAACCTTGAATATATACTGTAGTACCTCCCACCTTTTCTATGTCCTTCAGGCAGAAGGTAGTTAAGTTATATTAAAAGGTTTTCACATCATTTGTGAAAAGTGACAAGCACATGCTTAAATGGAGTTTGAGACAAAACGGATATTAGAAGGTAATACATCATCGGTAAGTTAAATAAGGAAAAAAAATTAAAAACCATCAATCTGGAACAAAAACATAATATGACATAGTAATTTAAAATTTCAATATTAAAAGTTTAATTTTTAATATATGAACATAAACTTTAATTACATCGTAAATATTTAATTAAAAAATACACAATTCGTTAATCACGTTAATTCTAATTGTTATGTAATACTGTATTTGTTTTATTATGATGGATAAGAAGAAATCCCCAGTGAGATAAAATCTATATTGTATAAAAATCTGTCGTGACTGTCGCACAGCACACAACTTTCTCTTACCTTTGGTAATCGATGCTGTGTTTGTCACACCAGATTTTTGTGTCGACATTTAATTTGTTTCTGACAGTACGTACATTTGAATTCAGATGTACAATTTATAAGTATGGGAAAATATTTATATTTTGTTACCATGGCAACCATTTCTCCTATCTTTTCCATGGACTCTACAAGAGTAAAGTGGTCTTCAGAAGATTTTAATGACAAAATGAGAATATACATTTTAAAGAGAATCTAAAAAATAATTGATTTTGGAATTTAAAAAAAATCCTTGGATCGAATTTTGAGAAAATCAAAAAAAAAAAACTGAAAAATTACATCAGTAAAGTACTAGTACTACTTTGGCCGATTTAAACCGGCCCCCCCGGGGGGGCATATAAATTCCCCCCCCCTCTTTCTTTTTACCCCAAAAATCCCCCCCTTTTAAAAAAAAAAAAAGGCGAAAGTTGTGTTCCTAAACTTTCGAATACCGACTGTAATAAATAAAGTTATATAATACGCGGATAGTCACGCCAGATTTTTTTTTATAAATTGTATTTGTGTCTGGCTCTGAAAATTCGAAGAGTAATTTACGTTAATCGACTCAATGAATTGGCATCTCTGGGATAAAAATGGAAAGGCAAAAAAATCAGGTTTTTTTTTTCATTAATAAAGTATCGAGCGGATTTTTTATGCTCTCTCGAAAAATGCTGGTTTAATAATCCCTATGAAAATTGACATAATTTCATAAAATGGGCAGGCACCCAAAAAAAAAGATTTTTTTAATACAAGAAAATATATTATTATCTTTAAGAAAGATTATTTTTTTAATGATGATAGAGATTAAATAAAATGATTACTAGAGAAAGAATTTTATATTCTTTTACTCTATTAATTTTTTTTTTTTGGGAGTGGGAGGGGGGGGGAAAAAGGGGAGGCGGTGGGGTGGGGGGGGGCGAAGGAGGAGGGAGGATCAGGATCAAAAGGGTGTCTCAATCTAGGATCAAATCAGGTAGTTTCTGGTTCTTGTTCAGGAAAGAGAAATGGTGAATTTTAGAAAAAATCAATTTTAAATTCCATTTATTTAAATTTATTTGTGTCTAATGTCAGAAAATATATGTCTCTTCAAACTTTCCTTCTCTTCTTTAAATTTTCACTTTCTTCGATAGAAACAATGTAATTTTATAGGGTTATATGATAATTTCGATTCAAAAGGGGTCCCTTGGATTTTAATTTAAAATTTTTTTCAATTCTTATGAAATTTTGTATTTTTACGATTCTATATTGGATAAAATGTAAATATGAGATTAAAATTTTGAAAATACATAGTTATTTGAAGAGTCAACATTTAAATGAGTTGAATAAGGTGTATCGGAAATAAATATATTAAAATCTGGTGAAATATTTTGAGGGAGAGAAGTGGGGAGATTTTTATTTATATAGAGATAGTATCTTTTTATATGTGAAAAAAAAAAATTTCGGTTCCCTCTCTTGACCGGTCGCACAGCACACAACTTTCTCTTACCTTTCGGCAAGAGAAAGTTGTGTGATGTGCTTGTCCCTCCAGATTTGTGTCGACATATATTTAGGTTCCGACAGCACGGTACATTTGAATTTGAGATGTAAAATTTGGCATAAATAAGAATGCCTGGACCCCCAATAGATAATTACTAAAATACTGAGTATCGTAAAAAGTCTTATATGGCCTAAAGACCAGTCACACCAGGTTTTTATTTATTAATATAATATATTTTTATTTCTATTTCAAGTTTGGAAGAGAGGGGGGGGGGGCGGCTGCTCCCTGGATACGCCCATTATAATAATAATCTCTCTTCTCTTTAGCCATTAGTTTAGCCTGACACGTTGTGGTTACTCTAAAGTGAACTTTCATGGGAATAATACTGAGGTGGGTTTCCGTTTCCTTCCTCAGGAGGATGCATCTCAAGTAGAGTTTGAGTATTTTTTTGCCATGAGGTGGATTTGAACTCGAGTTGTCTTCAAATCCTATAAATACAAACCACAAAAGTTTTAATAAATTTTCCTTATTTTTCAGATATCTGGGCCAAATTTCATTATAGCGATTTTTTAAGTTAATAAAGAGAATGGTGAAAGAAAAAAAAACGAAAAATATTTTTATAAAAATAAAACAATCACTTAAAAAAAATAAATAAAATATGGTTTTTCTGATCTGAAAAAAAACAACAATATGACGAGATTATGTTTTTATTTCTTTTAATTTTCAATGTTGATTATTGATGATAAAAAAAAATTTCCTCTCAAAAATCATGTTCTGGTTTAATTAAACAAAAAAAAAAAAATGATTTTAATGAAACAACCTCCTCATTAAGCTTATTTCGCAACATATTTAAATAAACATCATTATTATTTGAATTTGTATTATTTGTTAAACTATCTGATATTAAATACTGACAAAACAACATTTTTTGAGGTTAATTATCTGCTCTTAATTTAGGCCTTGTTTTGAATGACCGAATAAAGACGAGATTAGGTGGCGGGGCCAGCAAAACCAAAAAAGATTCAAAGGGTTTTGGTCCAGTGTATGCACCACCAGGCTAATGAAACATACACGCGTATAGGATGTAGGCCGGCCTCAGGCAAAGCTAATTAGCTGATTGCGCCAACTCCCCCTTCCACTGATTTTGAATTCTCTATATATAACCTTTATATATATATATATATTTAATTTGATAGAGGCTAAATTGGATAGGAGCTACAGCTTAACAAATTTTAAGAGAATAACAAATATAGAGATATTTAAACTTAACAAAAAGGACAAAAGAATAAAAAAAGAACAAACGTTCACATATATCACAATTTAGATTCATTAGAATAATAAATGAGTTGTATACGTAGGGAAATTAGTGAAAAAGAACTTTAAAAAATGAAACAAAAATATATTCGTATGCTAATTTATATAAAACTAAATGAGCGAGAAAAAGAAGAAAATTATGCCTGGTTTGAATAGGCTACTATAAAAAAAAAATCTGGTGTGACTGGCGCACAGCACACAACTTTCTCTTATCTTCGGTCATCGAAAGTTGTGTTCTGTGCTTGTCACACCAGATTTTTTGTGTCGACATATATTTACCATAGTTCCTGACAGTACGGAACATTTGAATTCAGATGTAAAATTTATAAGTATGGGAAAATATTTATATTTTGTTACCATAGCAACCATAGGAGAAATTCCTATCTATCCTAGATTTATGAATTTAACAAAAAATCGTTGGAGCAAATTTTGAGAAAATCGAAAAAAAAAAAAAAAACTGAAAAAGTACATCAGTAAAGTACTTGTACTCTTTGGCTTCTATAAGTTGTAGATATTTTAAATAGCTTTAATTTAAAAAAATTGAGGTCGATAGCATCAAAATTGTGGCCGCCGGAATCTCCCAAAATTAGCACCCCGAGACTCGCACCTTAAAGGTTTCTGGATTTCAATGAGCAAACAGCTAGTTGTTTTTTCAATTTATTTATTATAAATTAATGTGCCAGGGCCAACGTTTGGATCGCATATAGGACCATCCTCAGGGCCAAACCATTGTCGATATAATGATTCTCCATTGGTGAGTGAGTCACTCTCTCTCCAAAATATATACATTATCGAATTTGGTCATTCGCTCAGGGGCCCACACCTTGTGGGTACGTGGATGGCGACCACGAGCTGCCCGAGCTGGGACAGGCAGTCCTTCAGTTCTTTGAATGTCTGTCTCTTCCTTCCTCTTTTCAACAGGCGTCAGACCGTGCAACGGTCCTATTTCTTCCAGTTGCAAAAACGCACGATAGGGTTGGAGGGAAAAGACTGAGGTCCGCCGACCCCACAACGCGGGAATGGGGCGATGACAGAAGAAGATCGAATTTGGTCATTGGATTTAGGATTTATTATATTAATAATGTCTTATTCATTGGAGAAATCCAGAAACCTTTAGCCATGAAATAAGTATTTTTTACTTTCTCGTACCTCTGTATATATGTAAATATAGAGAGAGAAAGTATTGGTTTCATGTCAAAAATTCGATGTCGAGATTTTGATGGATCTTCACGTTTTGAGGTCCCCTGAATCCAAAAAAGTGGTTTTCGCGACATGGTCTGTCTGTTGTGTGTGTCTGTCTGTGTGTGTGTGTGTGTGTCTGTGAACAAAATTCTCAAGAACAAATTGAGCTAGGAAGTTGAAATTTTATATTTAAGTTAGGCACCCCCAGGGACGGGACACGTAAGCTTTTGAACAAATCGGCCAAAGAGTACTAGTACTTTACTGATGCACTTTTTCAGTTTTTTTCGATTTTCTCAAAATTTGCTCCAACGATTTTTTTTAAAATTCAAAAATCAATTATTTTTTAGATTCTCTTTAAAATGTATATTCTCATTTTGTGATTGAAATCTTCTGAAGACCACTTTACTCTTGTTCTTCATAGGAAAGATAGGAGATTTTCCTATGGTTGCTATGGTAACAAAATATAAATATTTTGCCATACTTATAAATTTTACATTTGAAAATGAATGTTTGTCAAATAATAATGTAAAAAATTGGGAAATATTGAAAGTGGTTCTCTTACCTATGTATATATGTAAATATATATGAGAAAGTATTGGATTCATGTCAAAAATTCGATGTCGAGATTTTGATGGATCTTCACGTTTTGAGGTCCCCTGAATCCAAAAAGTGGTTTTCGCGACATGGTCTGTCTGTGGGTGTGTGTGTGTTCAATTTTAAGCATGAAGGAATTGAGCTACGAGGTTGAAATTTTATATTTAAGTTAAACACCCCCGGGACGGAAAAATAAGCTTTTAATCGAAATCGGCCAAAGAGTACTAGTACTTTACTGATGTACTTTTTCAGTTTTTTTCGATTTTCTCAAAATTTGCTCCAACAATTTTTTTTTAAATTCAAAAATCAATTAATTTTTAGATTCTCTTTAAAATGTATATTCTCATTTTGCAATTGACATCTTCTGAAGACCACTTTACTCTTGTATTTCATAGGGAAGATAGGAGAAATGGTTGCCATGGTAACAAAATATAAATATTTTCCCATACTTATAAATTTTACATCTGAATTCATATGTTCCCTACTGTCGGGAACTAAATATATGTCGACACAAAAAATCTGGTGTGACAAGCACAGAACACAACTTTCGATTACCGAAGGTAAGAGAAAGTTGTGTGCTGTGCGCCAGTCACACCAGATTTTTTCTTTTGAATTCTAAAATTATAACTGTTGCTTGTAGTTGTGATATGATTATAATGAAGGGATGAAGATATCAGTCGAGTTGGGATGCACCAGGTTCAATAAAACTCCCAGAATTTATTGAGTCATCATCAGTTATTGGAAATTATACACAAAAATGCAAAATACACATGTGATTGAACCAGGATTTGTCAATAATAAAATCTATTTCCTTCATACAAAATTATATCATTTCTGCGCGATGTATGAATGGCAGCTCACCTAGCAATTATAAAATATAGCCTAATGGGAGATTATATTCACCCAAAATTTAATTTTGACTATATGATAACATCAAAATCATCATTGATAAATTGATTATCCAAACGAAATTCAATATTTTAATAAAACCTAATTTTTGATCATGAATCTCTCATATTTATTTATTTTTTGAAATGTATGCATTTTTAAATTGAATAAAAATTCAAAAAAAAAAAAAGAATAAAGTAAATTAAATGAGTATGTTCTGTTTTAAAAGATTTATTATCAATTATTTTTATTTATTATTTTTTTTTTTTTTTGTTTCATAGTAAAATTTGATAATTACGATATTTTTCAAACTCCCACATGACAGGGAAAATAGCCAGCGGCTGTTATTTGACATGACACAATGATTCGCTTGTGTTGTGAGCTTGCGATCTGTCACCAAACCTGCCTGATAATTATTATAATTTTATTATTATTTTTTTTTCTTGTTTTGACAAGCTACAAAAAAAAAAATAAAATAACAAGCATATCCCTAAAAAAAATCCTGCTGATTAATTTAATAATGAAAAGAGTTGGTTCTTGATTTATTTCATAATTAAAAATATGGTGTGACTGGTCACACAGCACACAGCTTTCTCTGACCTTTGGTAATAGAAAGTTATGTGCTGTGCTTGTCACATCAGATTTTTTTGTCGACATATATTAAGTTTCCGACAGTACCGAACATTTTTTTTTTTTTTAACTTTCACACTTTTTTCTCATTCACACTCACATTCACACACACATTCATACAGTCTTTTCGGCAACTTAGGCCATATAAGACTTTGACGATAGCCGTTGTAGAGAATATATCTATTGTGGGGTCAGGCATTTCTATTTAAGCCATCTGGTATCAAAATGGCTTAAATAAAATCATCGGACTGCCTGGGTCCGAAACCGCGACGTTTGGTATAGGAGCCGAACATTTGAATTCAAGAAAACATGGGAAAATATGTTTATATTTTGTTACTATAGCAACCATTTCTCTTATGGAGTACAAGAGTAGAGTGGTCTTCATAAAATTTCAATGGCAAAATGAGAATATACATTTTAAAGAGGATCTAAAAAAATAGTTGATTTTATGATTTTTAATCAAAATCGTTGGAGCGGACTTTGAGAAAATCGAAAAAAACTGAAAAAGTACATCAGTAAAGTACTAATACTTTTTGGCCGATTTTGATCAAAAGCTTGGTGTCACGTCCCATGGGGGTGCCTAACTTAAATATAAGATTTCAACCTCTTAGCTCTTTTCGTTCTTGAGATATTTTGTTCGTAGACAGACAGGTACACATACAGACACACATACAGACAGACCATGTTTGCGAAAACCACTCTAGTAAAAAGTACAATGATTTATTAATTTTTTTGAGAATGATTTTTATTTTAATAAGGACTAAATGGAAATTTTTCTTTAATATTTTGAGCTTATGATAAAGTTAAAGTACACATTCGGTGGGAGTTGCGATTCAAGCTCTTAGTATTCGTTGTTAGAATTTAGAGCGCTAAAGATGTCATTATATTATAAAAAAAAAGTGAAAATTCAAAATTGAATTCATCAGAATTGAATTTTATGCAATTTAAACTTAAAATTCAATTTGCGAAAATCAATTCTAATAAGAAAATCCAGTCAAAATTTGAGTGGAGATATCTATCGATTTCCCGCTTGTTGAATGAAACGTTTATTAACAAATAGAAATGCCTCGCATTCCATGAAATTGGGTTGACATTGAAATCAGAAAAAAAAATTGATGTGAATTTAAATGTTTAAAACATATCAATCAATACATAAATTATATAACCCGAATCTATCATAATACTGCCAACTAAAAGTCACTCCAGCAAGACTCTCTCAACCAATCGCGTTCGTTACTTTACTAAAGCTTGTCACACCAGATCTTTTGGGTCAACATATTTATAGTTACCGCCAATCTATTTATATAATTCGCTAATGTCTGTCTGTTTGTCTGTCACGCTTTATTTGGGCAACTTCCCGTTGGTTTTTTATATATGTATTTTTATGTATGTAATCTCTTTGAGTCCGATGACGAGAGCTAAAGGGGCAAAATAAAAAAAAAAATAAAAAAAAAAAAACTTCCCGTTGGTATTTCGAAACCAAATTTTATTTGCTTAAAGAGGACCGTCTAGGGATTACAGGAAAATTATTTTCATCCCGAAATTCATATAACTTTTTAAATTATTAATTCCTAAAGTAACGATTTATCCCTTAGGAAATGTATAGAAAAATATTTATGTATTCTTTGAATTTGTGTATTTTTTTTTTAAACATTCACACTTTTTTCATTCACATTCCCATTCACACAGTCTTTTCAGCAACTTAGGTCATTTAAGACTTTATACGATAATCGGGTTTTTAATATATCTATTGGGGGTCCAGGCATTTCTATTTAAGCCATTTGGTATCCAAATGCCTTAAATAAAAAATCAGACTGTCTGGGGTCCGAACCCGCGACGTTCGGTATAGAAGGTAGGCACGCTACCAACTACCACAAGCCCGATGTTTGCTAACTTTTTTAAAGAGCATCTAAAAAATAATTGATTTTTGAATTTTAATCAAAATCGTTGAAGCGAATTTTGAGAAAATCGAGAAAAAAAAAAACTGAAAAAGTACATCAGGAATAGACCATGTTGGGAAAACCATTTTTCGGACTCAGGGGACCTCCAAACGTATATATCTATCAAAATCTTGACATCGAATTTTTGACATGAATCTATATAGAAGTTATATAATCTACTTCTCACTATATATTTATATATATATATATATATATATACCATGTTATGGATGAAGGAACCAAGCCCCATTATGATCGATATTGAGATAATACCGCCATCTTGTAGGGAAAAAGTTAACATATAAATCTATATAGATAAGAGAAAGTAAAAAACTTGAAAAGCGTGAATAATCAATCAATAAATATTGTATTAAAAATATATATAGGTAATAAGAAATTTTTTATAAGAATGTAATATCAAAATATAAAAATAAATTATTTATATAATATCAATCCATGTCTCCCCCTCCCCCCCCTACTCAGATCCTTTTTAACATCACTGTCCTAGCGTCTCTCTCGAACACTCTCTAACCCAAGTTATTAAGTGCATTGGGGTGGAAAACTGTTGCCAACGATATAGTATATATACAAGGCGTTTGGGTTGTGTGTATCTATCAGGGCGAATTTTCCTGCTGACTTAGCTGAATCGGTCATCAGCTCATGTCAGTTTCCATTCGATTCTTGTTCAAGTGTTTCCACTTTTATGACCATCTATCCATCCTTTCAAAGAATAGATATTATGAGATACTTTATCATTATTATTTTTTTTTTTTAAGATTCTATGTATTTATTGAAGTCTCTATCCGATTCGGGAGAAAGAAGATAAAAGTGTGTGAACTTGAACAAATTTAATAAATCATATACCAATAGATTGATAATTAAATTCTATACAATTTTTAATCTATCAACTAAGTTGTCAAATTGATTGAAAATAAGTTATTTAATTTCGAACAGAAAAATTGCTCAGGGGCCCACATCTTGTGGGTACGTGGATGGCGACCACGAGCTACCCGAGCTGGGACTGGCAGTCCTTCTTTATGTCTGTCCCTTCCTTCTATATTTTCAACAGGGGTCAGATTTCTCCTATCTTACCTATGAAGCACAAGAGTAAAGTGGTCTTCAGAAGATTTTTCCATTTTCAGGATTTTATTAATAAGATGATTGTGTGTGCACTTTGACCACCAGTTTCTGTGATTTTTAAATGATGATCATCAGATATCAGACAAACTCCAATTACAGAGAGACGGATGAGACATTGGCAATGTTTGAAAATTTTCATGGCAAGTGGGATTTGAACCCGAGTTGGGTGGGCAACTCTAGATTCGTAATCCGCAGTTTATCCGATTAGCCACGAGCCTCCACCTATTTATTTTTTTATTAAAATTGCATGAAGAATAGTAACTCTAAATTATCATGTATTGATAGAAACTCAAACAGAGGAGAAATTCATCCCCCATTTCCACTTCCACTAGATTAAACCTGATTTTCAGACACTATAAATCTTACAACAACAAAAATTACAAATTAACCTGTTGATGTTCTCCTTTATAAGAGTTAAAAATAAAAATTTAATTTTTACCCTTAAAGTAAGATTGAATTCAGGTCAAGGTTGTGTCGTCATTTCATTCAATTAATGTATTGATTAGCATTAGAGAGGATATGTCAAAACAATAAACATCCATATCGCATTCTATATGATAAATGAGACCCTAATTTGATACGTCAAATGTTTAGAAAAATCTTTTTGATATCAAATTATGGGAAATTAGTTGCCCTTAAGCATGAGGCCCTGTATGTTTATTATTTATCAAAGTCAGATCTTTTTACAGGATGTTAGTAAAAGGTTCAACTAAACAGCTGATGCATAAAATAAATCATCAATCATGGAGTTTAAATAACAAAAAAAAACGTCAAAGAAGTATGTTTAAACGAAATAAAATCAATCTTTAAAAATAAAAAAAAAAGGGTCAAATTGACTTTTCAGAATATGGCTAGTAAATAAAAAATTTTCGAGGTTTATTTTATGTTAGAACTAAAATCAGGGACAAATAGTCAACAAAATTTGGAAAATTTTATTTTAGATATCGCATACTTAAAAAAGTTTTTAAATTTTTTGAGCATTGTTTCCGTTGCAATTTGCGATGGCTTTCTTTACAAAGTCATTAAATTAGAAAGAGTTATATTTATAATTTTGTTAATGGATATAGCTAATATATATACTATATACTACTACTACTATTAATAATATACTATAATAAACTACTAATAATACTAATTATTAATATTACTATATATATATATATATATATATAACATGTATATATATAACATGTAATTTTTGGTTAGTTGTTTTTTTTTTTTTTTTTTTTTTTATAAAAAAACATTCACACTTTTTTCTCATTCACACTCACACTCACACACACATTCATACAGTCTTTTCGGCAACTCAGGCCATATAAGACTTTTTACGATATCCGTTATTAAATAATTTATCTATTAGGGGTCCAGGCATTCTTATTTAAGCCATTTGGTATCCAATTGGCTTAAATAAAATCATCGGACTGCCTGGGGTCCGAACCCGCGACGTTTGGTATACGAGGTTAACACGCTAACCTCTACGCCAAGCCCCGAGGGCTAATTTTTGGTTAATAGAGAGTGTACTGTTTAAAAATACAATATTTGAATTTCATGTCAGATTTTATATAGAGGCGCTGCGATCGCTCAAGCAATGCAAATGGCGCTCATATCGAGATGGGGCAGCCATTTTGTTTTCTCAACTAATTCAAATGAGATTGTCACAGATATAGATAATCACAGATGTATTGATAACAACCTTGGTAATCTTAACTGAATTGTACCTGAA
This sequence comes from Euborellia annulipes, assembly GCA_023213315.1. NCBI lineage: Eukaryota > Metazoa > Arthropoda > Insecta > Dermaptera > Anisolabididae > Euborellia > Euborellia annulipes. Next base: position 13,022 of record JAKCPI010024626.1, read on the forward strand.
GAAGGCCACAGAATGAGTGGTCGAAACGTTGTAATTTTTACAAATAAACCAGAGTTGAACCGAAAATCAAATTCTTTTTATTAAAAACCATACATTAAACTACCACTATCAAAAAAATCGAAAAAATCGAAAATCTCTCTATATATTTCATATAATATAGGGTAAGAGAAAGTAAATATTTGGAAATCATCTATAAGGAAGGAGAAAATAAAAATTTTAATAGAGCTTATTATATGAGCAAGAGTTTATGAAAAAGATAAATATGATATAAAATATTATTTCATGCCAAGTGGTCAGGATATTATTTTTTATCTTTAATTGTAGCCTATATATATGAGACAGTTTTAAGACCTTTGCAAAACATTTAATTAAAATTCGTATAAATCTTATCATAAAGAAGTGAAAAGATTCAATCAAATAAACGAACGACATCGTCGAATGTCACTGGAAATTAAATTTATGAACAACTTTTGACAGGAAAAAGAACCCTTGATAAAACGCCATATTAACACAGAAACAGTTCAAACACATTCATCAATAAATCATTGCGCTCAGATTTTATTGATGGAGCATATGCAAAATTGCATGTTGACGCTAATCTTAATCAAAACATTTGTATGTATCAACTTTAAGGGCTTTATTAACTGTTGGTATAATGAATATGACAGAATTTCATGTGAGCGGATAAATAAAAAATTTGGTGTAATTAGCCACATATCATACCAAATTATTCCATCTTCCCATATATTTTCTATGTAACACAAGAGTAAAGTGAACTTCAAACAAGTTTGAGGACAAAATGAAGATATACATTTTAAAGAGTATCTAAAAAATAATTGATTTAGCTATGAATTTTTATCAAAATCGTTCGAGCAAATTTTGAGCAAATCAAAGAAAACCTGAAAAAGTACTTGTACTCTTTTAAAAAATTTATTTTCATGTACAGTGAGCGCCACAATTAAGTTCGAATTAGCTATAAGTTTCTTTTGATAACTCGGACACCTTGTATATAAATTTATTTAAATAATTTTCGAGATCTATTCATTTAAATAAGATATTAATATTCAAAAAAATACCTCAATTCGGATTTGACTATACACTAAACTACACACACATTTGTTAAATAGAATTTTATATAATCGAACTGAAAAATACTTTCTCTCTCTATATATTTCATATATAGGGTAAGAGAAAGTAATATGATTGACAAATAATTATAAAATGAAAAAGAAAAAATATGAAAGATTGCTGCTGAGGAACTTTGACAGATGAAACAATTGAATCTATCTCTCTTTATTCAAGGCGCATGTCTTTATTCTTTCCTAATTAGCCCACGGGATATTATTTAGAACCCAAGCACAAGAAACGGATACTTTTTAAAGTTTTTCAATTTTTTCTCGGGCGGTGAATCCTTTTCGCCAAGAAAATATTCTTGATTAGGTTGAAAAACACTATATCCTAATAAATTCCTATGATTTCTCAAATATCTATAAAAAAATTTAATAGGGTAAACTCTTTTTTTTTTGAGATAGAACAAGCCGCAAAGAAACTTCGATTAGTAAGCTCTTCAAAAGAAATTTTCACATGGGAGACTTGAAAAAAGATGCAGTTGGAGTTATACGGACGTATAAACAAAATGATAAAGTTCTGCTGATTAAAAAACACCTAACTGCTATCACCATATATCAAATAAATCTTTATTGTATTTATAATAATAAAAGAAATTAATTGAAGAATTTAATATAATACATGAATTTTATTTTAAAAAAATAAGAAAGGACAAAAAAAAAACAAGAAATCAAATGGACCTCAATTAATTATTTTTTTTAACAACCACAAAAAAGACTAATTGCTTTGAAGAAGTGAAAATCAAACCATGAATAAAAAGTTAAAAGAGGGGTTTGGGAAATTAATTCTATTGGATATTTTTTTCAAAGGGTTAATTAGAATTTTTTTCTTCTTTTTGTTCCCGTTTGATGATATGAATTAAAAGTTTGAACAAATAACCTCTTTTATTCGTTTCTAATATAAATTGCGAATTTAATCATTCACTTCCGATTGAAATTAATAGGAGGAAAAAAAATGAAATGTTTATTCTTTTTTTTTTTAATATTTAACAATATTAAAACGAATGAAAAAGATTTTTTTTTTAAATTTATTTTTATAACTGATTATGGTATTGTATCATGAAATTAATTTATAAAAGTAAATGATTTTTTGTGAAAATTTTTTTTATATTCAAATATATTTTTGATAATAATTTTATGCCTTAATGATTTCCGATTGTCGAATTTTATTTTTCCAAATAACAGCTTTCTAGGCATTACAGTTTAGGCTGTGCGATGATTGTAAGTCAGTGAGTTCTCTCTTTATATAGGCCTATATAATAGAGATTACAGTAACTGTGTTCTGTAAATATCACATTAAAAGCGAATGCAAAAGGTTTTTTTTTTTATTGTGGTTGCACATAAAACAGTTTAAAATAATTCTATTCATCGAATTTTTAAATAGTAAGATGCCCTAAGGTGGAATTTATGAAAGCTCGCGCTCAACGCACACATTTTAATCCTTTGAATTTTTCTCTCTATTATTAAAAAAAAAAATAATAAACTAATAATTCATTTTATTCAACCAAGAGGAATTTCAATTCCCGACAAAACATTCGACCTTTTTTGAAATCAAATGGTAAACAAATCGGATAAGTTCAATTATTATACAGGTATATAGAATTAAGTGGCATATTTCAAAAAAAAATCTCTATCAAGCTGGATTGACAGTTTTTATAGATAATTAGTAATCCATAAAGCTCTGTTTACATGTTAATAGATAGCAGTAAAAATTAAATCATGCATTTTAGAAAGGATTATCCATGCTTTCTGCTAACGTCAGAGTATCTAATGACAAGTAAACAAATCTCATAGCTTAAAATTATCTGTTTAATAAAAATAAAATTCCGTCTTATTCAATCAGAATAAAGATATTTCTATTTACTATTAAAGTAATACTAAGCTTTTTGACTTTTGACGTAAAGCAATTTTATTATTTATTTATAATGATTGATTGCAAGCGAAGGTTTGTTATTTCTTTGCAAATGGGGAAGAGAAAAGTGAAATTTTGTTTTTTAAAACAACACCAACTTTTATAACGAAAAGTTAGAAGGCTATGATGATGACTGTAAACGATTAAGAGAAGATGGGCAGCCAGCAAATAATAAATAATTAATTACAAGGAAGGAAGCAGGAGCAGCCAAAAATTATAGCCTCCAATTTTATTATAATTAATGAGACGTTTCGAGAAAACTTTATTTTCTCATCATCATGAAGAGGAAAATTTTTTTTTGCTATTTATATGTAAATAAATCACCAGAGTCACACCAAGATTATAAAACTATGATATATTTTTATTACTTTCTCTTACCCTATATATTTCATAATATATATAGAGAAAGTATTCGATTTATGTCAAAAATTCGATGTCGAGATTTTGATGGATCTTCGCGTTTTATTTTTATTAAGAAACAAAATAATTTGTCTTGATAGGCTAATTGACAAGTATGTCTGATTGCAATTTAAAAAAAAAAAATAAAAATAATTTAAAATGATTGTGTTTTCTTGTTTACTTTCCTTATTTTTACTTTCTCTTACCTATGTATATATGTAATATATATATAGAGAGAAAGTATTGGTTTCATGTCAAAAATTCGATGTCGAGATTTTGATGGATCTTCACGTTTTGAGGTCCCCTGAATCCAAAAAGTGGTTTTCGCGACATGGTCTGTCTGTGGGTGTGTGGGTGTGTGTTCAATTTTAAGCATGAAGGAATTGAGCTATGAGGCTGAAATTTTATATTTAAGTTAAACACCCCCCGGGACCGGAAAAATAAGCTTTTAATCAAAATCGGCCAAAGAGTACTAGTACTTTACTGATGTACTTTTTCAGTTTTTTTTCGATTTTCTCAAAATTAGCTCTAACGATTTTGATTAAAATTCCAAAAATCAATTATTTTTTAGATGCTCTTTCAAATGTATATTCTCGTTTTGCCCTCAAAATTGTTTGAAGCACACTTTACTCTTGTGCTTCATAGGAAAGAAAGGAGAAATGGTTGCCATGGTAACAAAATATAAATATTTTCCCATACTTATAAATTTTACATCTGAATTCAAATATTCCCTACTGCCGGGAACTAAATACATGTCGACACAAAAAATCTGGTGTGACAAGCACAGTGCACAACTTTCGATTACCGAAGGTAAGAGAAAGTTGTGTGCTGTGCGCCAGTCACACCAGATTTTTTTAAATTAAAAGCGTTAAAAATTATACAAGTTTTTTTTTTTTTTTTTTTAATGGGTAATTAAGCTCCGTCCGGAGTTGATTGGAAGGTTTTTTCTTCTATTATCGGCAGAAAACGAAGAGATCAGACACACAAGTCCAAAGTGCCATTCGGGCTTAAAAGACTTAAGCTTGCGGAAAAGATTCCGATGGTGTTCCGGGCTTGAGAAGGCAGAAATGGGTTGAAAGAGAGAGGGTTAAAAAAGAAGAAGGAAAAAAAAGAAGGGTTTGGCATCTAACTTTTCAAAGAGCGATTGCAAAGCGCACACAAAGAACAAGAACCCAATCTCCGGGCAGATTTTTAGAGGGTGGCTTTGAGTGCGAGTCGTTAGTTGCCCCGTTTGTATGCTACGCCAACAACAAAAATGAAAATTTATTATTATTATTCCATTAATACTACTTTAACAATGAAAACTTGACTAGAAGATAAAATGTTATGAACATCCGGATCTTTTCTAATTTAATTCTAGATTATAGGAAAAGTGAGATTTCTATCTTTTTATATAGTGTATGATTAAAATTAATTGAAGAGTAATAAAAATAAAAGAGTAATAAAAATATTCGACTTCAGGGGGTGCGATTTTGCCCAATCTTAAGCACAAACATATCTTGCAAATTTGCTATCTTAAACGATATATTGAGTGGCTAATGAACAGTCTATTTGAGTATTGATTGAAAAAATTCCATCCTTTTCAAACAAGGCTCTACCTAGTTAAAATTATAATCAAGTTGTAAAAATGTTCTACAGTTTTTGTTGAGGGGTCTAAAAATAATATTTTATTTTAATATTAATTTAAAATAATTTCTTGAAATTTCTTAGAGATAAGATAATTTTTATCGGAGTTGAGAGGTTCACCGATTTGTACTCAGTGTGCCCTTTTTGGATTACTAAAATATTACTTTCTTAATTACTATCTTCATTTAAACAATTTTAAAACATGCCCTTTTAAAAAATGCAATCAGTTTTAGTTGAAAAAATTTAGTGACGAATACTGTATTAGCTCTAACAAATAAGTCTCTTTTGATAACTCGTATAACTTGTATATAAATTTATTTAAATAATTTTCGAGATCTATTCATTTAAATAAGATATTAATATTCAATAAATTTGCTCAGGGGCCCACATCTTGTGGGTACGTGGATGGCGACCACGAGCTACCCGAGCTGGAACTGGCAGCCCTTCTATTCTTTACATGCCTCTCCCTTCCTTCTATATTTTCAACAGGCGTCAGACCGTGCGACTGGCCGGCCTGTTCTATTTCTTCCGGTCGCAAAAAAACCCATTCCACCAGCCCCCACCGACTCCGCACTGCGGGAATAATAAATGCAAAGAAAGAAGAAGAAGAAGAAGATTAATATTAAATAAATACCTCAATTCGGATTTGACTAAACAATAAACTACACACACACACATTTGTAAAATATAATTTGATATAATCGAAATGAAAAATACGTTTAACAAATAATTATAAAATGAAAAAGAAAAAATATGAAAGATTGCTGCTGAGGAACTTTGACATCTATCTTGAATCTATCTCTCTTTAGAATCAGAATTCAAGGCGCATATCTTTATTTTCTATCCTAATTAGCCCACGGGATAGGCCTATTATTTAGACCCGTAGCACAAGAAACTCTACCACTGTGCTATGGCCCAAGGACGAACAAAAATCCTTAAATAGTTTAAATGACCAAAAAGGTCATTTTGACTTGTTACATTCAAATGCTCTAAGATAGGATTATTAAAAATCTATCTTTACTTATTTTGTTCTATTAATTTATTATGTATTATTTTAAGGTAATTTTAAGCAATAAAAGATTCTAAATAATAAATTTCGAGCTTTATTCGAATGTGAATTATTTCACATTAATTTAGTCCATGGGCGTCCGCAGGGGGGGCAAGTGTCTGGTTGCCCCCCCCCTGAAAATTAAAATGATACAAAAAAATGTATAAAACAAAAAAAAATGCAAAAAACCTTTCTCATTATACATCCACCTTGCCGCGGTGAGAAAGCTTTAAATACTAAGAGATGTATAACATTATTAATATCAAAGTACGTTTTTTTTTTAACTTATCTAGAAGTGACTTGCCCCCCCCTGCAAAAAATCCTGCAGACGCCCTTGGCCATGTGCTCCTTGCATTTGCAATGAGTTCAAATTTTGCTGAAATTATTTTTTATTGCAATGAATGATTTTGGGTACCTGTATTTTAAATTTCTAAAAATTTGACCTCTATAAATAAGGAATATCTTAATGACGTATATTAAATTATTGCATTTGCCTGGGTGTTTTAACTGAACTTCTTAACTGAAGTGTACCTATAGGTACACTTCAAGATTCTGTGGCCTTCTTTATAAAGAAGGCCACAGAATGAGTGGCCGAAACGTTGTAAATAACAATTTGAAAGTTTCTGAGGAAGATCGCGATATATGTCCGAAATAGATGACCTTTTTCTCTATTTCAAAAATTAATCTCTCAGATAATTTTTTTTTTTTTTTTTTCTATTTAAAAAAAAATTCTAATTTGAATTGTTAATTTTTTCACAAAAAGATTTTATGAATGCGAAACAAGTACACATACATTTCTATGTTTGTTAAAATCAAACTAAAATATTTTTTTTTTACAAGCGCCATGTCTTCTTTTTCATACCCTTGAGGGATATCTAAACATGGAATTAGAATTAATATAAATTAAACAAATTTTTTTTTAAAGATAAACTAGCTCATGTTTTATTTTTATCTCTCTTTTAGTTAAAATCTTTAATTGCGAGAGAGGGCTTTTAATCAAATTTCTCATTTGTTTTGCTTGGGTTTTATTTGTTTATGTTGATATTTTTCTTTTTTTTAAGCACATGTCAACAGTAAAAATTTTATTATATAAAATGTGAAGAAAAAAAAAAAATTTAGGAAGAAAAAACGAGGATTCCAGCTAGCATCCGTTTCATTTTATTCCATACCTTGGTAAGTAAATAAAACAACTAATTTTACGGACTCTTGGTTTAGATCAAATCAAACGTTTCTTTTCGGAAAATTTATAAAAAAGTCAATATTGACATAAATAATAGCTTAGGGTTGATTTTGAAAAAAAAGAAAAAAAGTCTCTTACATAATAAGAACGATCATATTTATATAAAAAATAAAAATAGATATCCTATTTACCGTATTAATTCAATAAATTAATATGCTTGAGTTATTTATAAATATAACGAAAACAATCAACAGGTGAAAAATGCATTAATAAATCCAATCAATATCACACTAAAAACTGATATTTTTAGCAAGATGAAGATGATAATATTAATTTCAATCAAGAATAACTGAAAAACAATAATTAC
>JAKCPI010024627.1:0-18260 GCA_023213315.1 Euborellia annulipes
ATACAAAATTCATATCATTTTTTTACCTTTTTTTTCTTTCTCGTACCCTATATATGAAATATATAGGAGAGAAAGTATTACGATCATGTCAAAAATTCGATGTCGAGATTTTGATGGATATACATGTTTTGAGGTCCCCTGAGTCCAAAAAAGTGGGTCCCGCAAATTGGTCTGTGTGTGTGTCTGTGTGTCTGTGTGTCTGTGTGTCTGTGTGTCTGTGTGTCTGTGTGTGTAACGATTTTTAGCATGAAGGAATTGAGCTAGGAGGTTGAAATTTTATATTTAAGCTAGGTACCTTTGAAGAATCTCAAAATAAGCTTTTGAACAAAATCGGCCAAAAAGTACTAGTACTTTACTGATGTACTTTTTCAGTTTTTTTCGATTTTCTCAAAATTCCCTCCAAGGATTTTTTTTAAAATTCATAAATCAACTATTTTTTAGATGCTCTTTAAAATGTATATTCTCATTTTGCCGTTGAAATCTTCTGAAGACCACTTTACTCTTGTTCTTCATAGGAAAGATAGAAACGGTTGCCATGGTAACGGAATTTAAATCTTTTTCTTTTTTATTAGATTAAAAATCAATTATTATTTAAATTCCCATTTATTTTTATTTTATTTGTGTCTTTAATTGCTTAGGAGAAAACATATATATATCTCTCTCTCTCACTTGCAAACATTATCGTCTGTCTCTCCGCCTTCTCTCATAGGCCTAATGTTAATTTCCTATAGGGATTTGTATGTTAATTTCGATTCAAAAGGGGGTCCCCTTTGAAACTTTTTACGCATTTAAAATTTTTTTTCCAATTCTTATGAAATTTTGTATTTATTTACGATTCTATATTGTGTATAAAATGTCCAAATATGAGATTAAAATTTTGAAAATAACCATAGTTTATTTCAAGCAGTCAACATTTAAAATGCAAGTTTGAAACTAAGGTGCTATCGGAAACTAAATATATCTCGACACAAAAAATCTGGTGTGACCAGCACGGTGCACAACTTTCTCTTACCGAAGGGTAAGAGAAAGTTGTGTGCTGTGCGCCAGTCACACCAGATTTTTAGTAAATCTTTCTTTAATTGCCGCCCCCTGATATCTGCCGCCCGGGGCAATGCACCCACTGCCCCTCCCCCTAGATCCGGCCCTGGACAGGAGAATGCGCAGGTGCAGCCAAAAATAAAAACCTCCGATTTAATACAATGCAACGAGACGTTTTGGGTGAATTTTATTCCAAATTTGGTCAATAGGTCAATACATGTAAATTTATGTATCATATGTCCTGGCGTTGTGGGCCATCGTACTTATTATCTTGTTATCCAAATATTCGAACTAATTTGCCTATCATACGTATTTGAAGATGGGTAAATAAAATTCACCCGAAACGTCTCGTTGAATTGTATTAAATCGGAAGCTTTTATTTTTTGGCTGCACCTGCTCCTTCTCCTGTCTATAGAAAAACAGCCACTGACTTCATTGATTTAATTTTTATTATTTTTCATTTGAGAGATTTAATTATTTATTATTTTAATTGATTAATTGCATTTAATTTTTTCATAAGGTAAGACGAAACTCAATGCTTTCTAATGGGCATCTTTTTGAATTTTCTCGTATTTTTTGAGCTTCCCCTTTTGAGAATTTCGGGATCCTAGTATTTTTCCTGGACTCTCCATAACGTCATCTATATTCTGAGCTGCTTAAAACACCAAAAATGCGAATTTTTGAACCACGCTGGCCATCTATTATTCATTGAAAATCGTGATACTAATAAACGACAAAAATCTCTATCTATTAAAAAAAAATCTTACTGAAAATCCGTCCAGTGGTTACAAAAATTCTTTACAAATTGAAAAAAAAAAAAAAAAACGGCCCATAAAAATCAGTCAAATTGTTTAAGAGAGTTCATGAATTAAAGAGAAATGAAAATTAAATCTCACAATTATTATTCTATAATTAATGATATAAATTAAATTTTATTAAAATAAAAAAAGATTTTGAATATTTCGTCTCCCCAAACGTATTAAAATTACTATTGACTTAAAAAATTCGTTCATATTTTAATTTAGAAACAATTATTGAGAGAAAGAAAAGGAGGGGATGGAGGGGGGAGGGGTGAAACGTTAGGAATCACGAAAAACTCCAATTAGAATAATAATTATTAATAAATGAATAGGCAAAAAAGAGGAGAGGGGAAATTATATTCTTTGATCGAAGGGGAAATATTACCCCTCTCCGTTCCCTATAATCGAACTTCCCCATCCACATATGTAAAGTGTTTTTTTTAAATAGATCATTCATTTTGATTAATTTAATTTCATTGCGAGCTTACGTCCTCCACCCGCACCCTTCATCCCACTCCCCTATGCATATATGTAAATTTCAAGTTATAGATTATTATTATATTTTTTTTTTTATCAGTAGTTTAAAAAAAAAAAAAAAACTAATAAAAAATAATTCACAATCATATGGAGAAATCTAAAATCATATTTTATTAAAAAAAAAAAAAAAAAATATCATGCATCATATTAAAAAAAAAAGAAATATAGATTAATAAAATTAAAAAAAAAAAAAAAAATAATATAATTTATATATCCCAATTTATGGTGACTTTTTTCATTTAAGAATTATGTAAACATATTCATGGTTAAAAAAAAAAAATAAATAAATCGTATGTATTTCGCGGTTAAATGAATTACTTGATTATTATTATTATTATCATTGTTCCTCCCCCTCTCTTTTTATTATTGTCATCAAATAAATAAATTCTATAAATATAATAGCAAAGTGTCCGCTTGAATGTCTGTCACGTTCAACTTATAATTAGATAGCGGAAAAAAGTCGCCTTTAAAGTCTATTCTTTTTAAGCCAAATTGTCGGTAAAAGTAGGAACCGACCGAATATTCGGTTTCGGTTACGGTTTCGGCCAGTTTCGGCCAAAAATCATGGTTTCGGCCGTAGTTTCGGTTTCGGCCAAAAAGTGGCCGAACCTTTCGGCTGGCCGGAAACCAGAGTCTGAAAAAATGGGATGAGACTCGCATGCAAAAAAAAAAAAAAAAAAAAAGGTCAAATAATTTGCACTTGAGGAGAAAAAAAATTGAGTCTCCCTAAAAAAAAAAAATTCAAAAAAAAAAAGGTAAAATGAGAAAAAAATTTTTATAGGAAATACAAGTTTCGGTTTTCGGTTACGGTTTCGGCCGAAACTAAGGTTGAGGCCGAATATTCGATTTCGGTTTCGGCTGAAAATCTTGTTTCGGTCGGACCCTAGTAAAAAGTCTCTAAAAGTCTTTTTTTTTTTTATTCTGCCCGTCTAGCCAACTGCCATTGGGCTAAAAACTCTAAAAGTCGATAACAATTAATATTTTTTGTTTTTTATTTTTTTTGTTTATTTTCTCCTCAGCCAGCGAGCGGATAGAGTATATCTCTCGATAACCGAAATATGGCAGATTTCTTTAGAATTTAATTAAATAAATAAATTTAATTTCTAGTAGAAAAATAAAAGGCCGAGCAGCTATGTTTATTTCTTTATTAAAGAACAGGGGTGTAGTGGAGAGGGAACGCGTGGGAACGGTGTTCCCACACTGATTTCACTCATTAAAAAAAAAAAAAAAAAAATAATAATAATAACAAATAAAATTAAAATTATTTGCGCTTTTTTTTTTAAATTAAGGTAATTATAGCTCTCGGGGCTTGGTGTAGGGGTTAGCGTGCTAACCTCGTATACAAAAAGACGCGGGTTCTTGACCCCAGGCAGTCCGATGATTTTATTTAAGCCATTTGGATACTTAAATAGAAATGCCTGGACCCCAATATATATATATTATTCATAATAACGGTTATCGTATAAAGTCTTATTTGGCATAACTTGCCGAAAAGACTGTCTGTATATGTGTGTGTGAATGCAAGTGTGAATGAAAAAAAAAGTGTGAATGTTTAAAAAAAAAAAAAAAAAAGGTAATGATTTAAGATATGAGTAGTTCATAGTCTAGAATTGCACCATTGCACTATTAATTTTTCTAAAATTTTCTGGGGGAAGGCCTCCGGAAGCATCCCCCCCCCCCCATTGGCAAGTCATGTATTTAGCATTCCCATCACTGAAAATTTTGCCACTACACCACTGTTAAGAACCCACAGCGACGTTTCGGTCGACTATGCGACCATCTTCATGGCTACAATGGAGTTTATAAAAAAAAACAACATCTACAGGTTGTATAAATAAAATTTCAAGACATAAAAATAAATTATGATTACCTAGAGTTCAGTCAATAGAAAAACCTCTTAAGTTCTTTGGCAGACATTTCATTATTAATTATTTACATCTTATATACCTGCTAATTCTATAAGATGTATATAATTAAAATAAAATTTATATTGACATTGACGCTGAATGCATTATATCTGATAGATCGTAATGAATTTTATGAAATATCTGTCAAAGAACTTGAGAGGGTTTTCTATTGACTTAACTCTAGATAATCATAATTTATTTTTATGTCTTGAAATTTTATTTATACAACCTCTTGAAGTTGTGTTTTTTTTTTTTTTTATAAACTCCATTATAGCCATGAAGATGGTCGCATAGTCGACCGAAACGTCGCTGCGGCTTCTTTAAAAAATAAATAAACATAGCTGTTCGGACTTTTATTTTTCTACTACATATTGATTCAGCTATTCACTTCGCTTCTCTTATTTTCGGTAATTGAAAGTTGTGTGCTGTGCTTGCCACACCTGATTTTTTTGAGACATTTTGTTTAAAGACGTCAAATAATTTATTCTTATTTTTTTCTTTGCTATAGATAGATAATATATTAGTAGGCCCTATAAGTATACAAATAAATAAAAGTGATGAAAAGTGAATTGCCAAACTCATATTAATTTGTATTTTTTTTTGTCCCTAGGCCCTCTTCAAAATACAAATAAATAAATAAACATTCAAGCGCATTAGACATGTAATTTCTATATTTATCATCGTTAAATTGAGTTTAATTAATTAATACTATACGATAATTGATCTTAATAAATAAATAAATAAATAAATAAACGTTGCTGTTTAATATTACCGTTTTTAATTTAATTAAAAATGAAGGCACTTTGATAAAGGATCAGGTTTTATATTATTATTAAATAAATTCTTTTAAAATTATTAATACCATAATTGCAAAACTTTCCTGAAGGGTTTAATTATGAATTTAAAATGCGACAAGTGATTTCAAAACACTTTGATTTATGAAAATCTGAAAAGATTTGCAATTTTTTTTTGTAAATACATGTATTAATATTAGAAAAAATTAGTTATCACTAGAGACCGGACAAAAAAGCATAAAAAAATGAAAAAAAAAAGCATAAAAAACTTGAATAAAAAGTTGTTAAATAAGCATAAAAGTTGAAAAAAAAAAGCATCTCATAAGCAATTTTTACTCATACCAATGGCATATACAAATTTTTTTTAAAGAAACTAAATTTATTCCGCCCCGCCCTGGGAAAATTTTTTTTTGCGGAACCAAATTTTTTCACCCTGCGGAAAAAAATTTTTTTCTATATTTTTTCACACTGCTGGGTTTTTGGAAAATTTGGGGAGGGGGCGCCCCCCCCCCTTATATACGTCCCTGGTGTATGCGTGTGTGAATGGGAAAAGTTTTTTAATAAAAAAAAAAAAAAAAAAAAAATTATAAATATTCGTAAAATAAGTTCAAATAAGCACGAAAGGGAAAAAAAGCATGAAAACTCAAAAAAAGCAAAAAAAGCATAAAAAATGCACTCTCAATGCACTTAGTTTTTCCTAATTCGTATAGAAATTAAATATCTAATGGCTGCTTATAAAATTCACCAATAAGCATTTTGCTTAAAATCCGGTCTCTAGTTATCACCAACTTTGATTGAGTGGTCTCTCTTTATTTGATTAGCCAAATAAGAAACCGAACTTTTTACCACGCTACTTATAATAATTTCAATTGATATTTAAGAGAATTCCACCTCAAGGGCTAGAGAATAGAATAGAGTACGTCTGAATACTTTGACGGATCGAAACAAAATGCTTTTATATGCTTTTATTAAGAGCCAATTAATTCAAATTAAAAATTAAATTAATTAAATCTCGCATTTATTATTAAATTAACATAAATCATTTTATTCTTAAATAAATATAAATAGTGTTACATCTGAGAAATTCCATCAAAATGAAATTTAAGAAAATTACACTGACTGGATTTCCTGTACAAAATATTAATATTTATATCATCTGTTTGAAATTTTAAATCACAAAAGAAGATCGCACAATTGTTTTAAAAATTTTCATGACTGCTGGTAGGTTTTTACAATTTATGTTAAACAGAATTTAATAAAATATAAACATGATTCTTTCAACAAAAAAATTTTTTTTAATTTTCCCTTTCAGCTACTGAGGCAATTTATGTATATTTAAAATTATTTTATCAAGAGACGTTCCACACGCTTGTTTTTAGGGGCAGCCAATCTAAAAAAATAATTTAATAAAATATAAACATGATTCTATTAAACAAAGGCCTTTTTTTTCTAATTTTCCCTTTCAACTACTGAAGCCTTTTATGTATATTTATCATCAATCTCTCCAAAATCTCCATATAACAGCTACAATACTCCACTCTACAGAATTTTGAAATATTTATTTTTTAATATGCTTGTCTTATTAGGAATTTTACTTTTAATAATGTTCTTTGTATAATGTAATTGTTAAAATGTTTTTTTTTTTTTTAATACGTTTTTATATGTAAATATATAATTTTTTATTTATTTTTTTATTTTATTTTTTTATGTTTTATATATGATTTTTGTATTTTGTGAAACTGGCAGAAAAAAAACCGCTGGTCAGGAGCCAAAAAAAATAATAAAAAAAAAAGAAGTTATTTTATCAAGGGACGTTCCACACGCTTGTTTCTAGTAGCCACCGATCCAAGCAAGATTCATCCCATACTTTCCACATTGCTTTACCCTTTCGTCTTAATTAAATTAAAATGTTAATATAAGCTTAATATTAAACAGAAAGGGGCGGATTTAGGCATTTGCCGCCCGCCCCCCTACCCCTTTCAACCACCCCAACACTGATAAACACCCTAACATGCCGGTGGACGTCTGATCACCTTCCGACATCATTCTATAAAAAAAAAATATATAAATAAGTATTTATATAATATAATATCTATATCTATTTATATAATTATAATATCTATTTTTTTTTTTCCTTTTGTTTTGTTGTATTTAAATTTGTATTGTGTTTGTTGAACATAGCCACCGAGGACTGGTGCCTCTAAGCGGGTCGTAATATATTTATTTATTTATTTTATTCAAGTAGTTTTTTACTCAGGCGCGCGCCTAAGCCGTCTCTTCGGAAATACGTCCCTGATTTATTTATTTGTTAGCATCAATTGTATTAATTATCAATTACTTTTAGAAATAATACTAGTGTAGAGCGTTGCGGAAAAGGGAGCTCTGATAATCCGGTTTGAACTCCACTCGCCCTTAGAAGCGCCTACCTGAGTCTACCCCTAATTGCCCCAGCTAACATAAATGGCCCTGTTAATTGATCAACGCGAAGCGGGACTTCTCAAAAGGTTAAAACCATAGGCGCCGGAACTGGGGGGCAAGGGTACATTGCCCCCCCCCCTGGCATTCTACAGGAGGGGGCAGGGGGGCAAAATTTCCTAATTTATTTCATTTATTTTTAAAAATGATATATTTTTACTTTTGAAAAATAAAATCTTCTAATAGAGCGGGCGCTGGAGGTAGTTGAGTATGCAAAATCTGAGGACCGAATTCTGACAATGGATTTGGGCTAAGAATAGCTCCCAGAATAAGGATCCGGATCTTGCCGGGCCAATTTTTGGTCCAATTTTTTTTACCCCCACCCCTCTTATTTCCATAGGAAATCAATGGAATGCATGCTAAGATGATGTGAAGATTTGCAATTATGGTCAAATTCGAGTACTTAAAACCTCAAAGAATGAAAAAACTGTCTTGTCAGCAACTGAGGGGATCCTCTAGAGTCCCCTGAGAAGTACTATCTTGCCACCAGTTGTGGTGGTCCCCTCTAACCCCTTCACCCTCTTTTCTCTCTCTCTGTTATAAATTTAAATGTACTGCCTTAAAACCATGCCAAATTGTGGGGACCGGCAATTATGTTCATAATCCACTATCTGGTACGCCAATCAATGAAAAATACTATCTTGCCGCCAGCTGCGGTGGTCCCCCTCTAACCCCTTCACCTCTTTTTTCTCACTCTATTATAAATTTAAATATACCGCCTAAACACCATTCCAAATTGTGGGGACCGGCAATTATGTTCATAATCCACTACCTGGTTCCCCAATCAATGAAATGTACTATCTTGCCGCCAGCTGCGGTGGTCCCCTCTAACCCTTCACCTCTTTTCTCTCCCTTTATTATAAAGACACCAGGTAGTAGATTATGAGCATAATTGCCGGTTCCCACAATTTAGCGTGATGTTTAGGCCGTATATTTAAATTTATAATAGAGTGAGAAAAAAAGAGGTGAAGGGGTTAAAGGGGACCACCGCATGGCGGCAAGATAGTATTTTTTTCGATTGATTGGGGCACCAGGTAGTAGATTATGAGCAAATTGCTTTGGTCCCCACAATTTGGCATGGTTTTAAGGCAGTACTTTTAAATTTATAACAAGAGAGAGAGAAAAGAGATGAAGGGGTTAGAGGGGACCACCACAACTGGTGGCAAGATAGTACTTCTCAGGGGACTATAGAGGATCCCCTCAGTTGCTGACAAGACAGTTTTTTCATTCTTTGAGGTTTTAAGTACTCGAATTTGACCATAATTGCAAAATCTTCACATCATCTTAGCATGCATTCCATTGATTTCCTATGGAAATAAGAGGGGTGGGGGTAAAAAAAAATTGGACCAAAAATTGGCCCGGCAAGTTCCGGATCCTTATTCTGGGAGCTATTCTTAGCCCAAATCCATTGTCAGAATTCGGTCCTCAGATTTTGCATACTCAACTACCTCCAGCGCCCGCTCTATAATTTAAAAAAAAATTAAAAGAGTAAGAAATTCATTTTTTTTCCAAATTTTTCCAAA
The DNA here is from genome assembly GCA_023213315.1 of Euborellia annulipes. Classification (NCBI taxonomy): domain Eukaryota; kingdom Metazoa; phylum Arthropoda; class Insecta; order Dermaptera; family Anisolabididae; genus Euborellia; species Euborellia annulipes. The sequence continues at coordinate 9,075 of JAKCPI010024627.1, forward strand.
AATTTTAGATAAAATCACTACCAAATTTTTTAAAATTTTAATTTTATTAAAATTGTGATTTTATTTAAAATTTTTAAAAGTTTTATAGTAGATTTGTTTTTGTTTTTTACTATTTAAACATATTAAATTATTTTAATTTTCTAAAAAAAATTTTTTTGCCCCCCCCCCTGATTCAAATTCGTTCCGGCGCCCCTGGTTAAAACCACAGTCAAATTTTTTTTTTTTTAATACTAAACGGATTGTATGCTAGTGGACTCGACGACGATACAAAATACAGTGAGAGAGAGCGAGAGAGAGAGAGAGAGAGAGAGAGAGAGAGGGAGGTGGATAAAGCAGAAAGCGAGAGCAAAAGAGAAAGAGACAACGCCACGCCCTTATGAAAGAATCAATATCGACTTGACACAAACCAAGTTCAAAAACTTTCCCTCTCTCATATATACTTGCTCTATTGCTACTTCTGCTTAATCCACCCCCTCTCTCTCTCTAACCGGAAATAGTGCAACTAGTGTGTGTGTGTGTGTGTGTGTGTGTGTCAGTGTGGGGTGAATGTGTGTCACTGGGTCACAAGGAACAACGCGAATATAATTGTAGGCCAAACTATTCTCTCTCCATTCCAGTTAGGGGTGGCTCCCTCTTTCTTTCTTTCTTTCTCTCTTATAAAAAACAAAAAAAAAAAAAAAAAAACTTTCTCTTACCCTAGATGAGTGGATTAAAACTAAAAATAGACACCCCACTAGTCAATAAAATAATTTTGAATATAATGATTCAACTAGTGCCTACGGTCGTTGGTATCAATTTAATGAAATACTAGCCGCGCCGCCCGCCTTCGGTGGCGTTTCAAAATTCCAACGGGAAGTTGGTCAAACAGAGCGTGACAGACGGACAGACAGAAAGACGGACTGACGGACACTCCGCTATTATTATATATAGATACTAGCCGCGCCGCCCGACTTCGGCGGGCTACGCCCCCTGGACCCCCCCCTCTAGCTGGCTCGGGCCCGCCTGCGGCGGACCCTCGCCTTTTCTTAATTATGAAAAGAAAATTATTATTACTACGTAAGCTTATTCCAATTCAGTACCTGCTTGAGGATTTGTTTACATTCAAAGAATACACAACTGCAAAGAATACTTAAATATTTCTCTATACATTTCCTATGGGAGAAATTAGGAATTAATAACTCAAAAAGTTATAGGAATTTCGGGACCCGAGTATTTTCCGGGACTCAGCATAAAGTCCTCTATAAGACTGCAAAATTTCAACTCTTCAAGTTTCAAAATTCCAACGGGAAGTTGGTCGAACAGAGCGTGACAGACGGACACTCCGCTATTATATATATAGATTACCTTGTTAAGAGGGCCAGGTATTTCGTTGTTCAATTCAATTCCTCATCATACTGACGTTTCGGTCCAGTTCGAGATCATCTTCAGAGCTGATGAGTGTTGATAGACTTCAATCAAAGATTTTTGCAGAGAACCTATAGCAAGATTAATATAAATAAATTGATGTGGATTTTATAGCTGGATAATCGTTCATCTATATATAATAATAGAGGAGTGTCCGTCTGTCCGTCTGTCACGCTCTGTTTGACCAACTTCCCGTTGAAATTTTGCAGTCTTATAAAGAACGTTATGGAGAGTCCCGGAAAAATACTCGGGTCCCCCGAAATTCCTATAAGTTTTTGAGTTATTAATTCCTAAAGTTACGATTTCTCCCATTGGAAATGTATAGAGAAATATTTAAGTATTCTTTGCAGTTGTGTAGTAGGTAAATAAAAGAATAGCAGCTAAAATTCCATGAACATTTGGTTACAGATATTTAAATAAAATACACAACTAATTGGCTTATTTTATTAATTTCTGTATTTTCTAAATTGTAATTCAAACATTATACATATCTGTAACCGAATGTTCATGGAATATATGAATGAGTTATTGTTTGTATGCCTATATTGACAGCCCGCAAGCTCTGAGGATGGTCTTGACCAAGACCGAAACGTCAGCCCTAGAGGGCCAATAAATGAAATTAGCTGCTATTCTTTTATTTACCTATTATAAATAAATTAGGTCTATACACTTTCCTATACAAAATTTTCCACAATCAAATGAAAAGCTAATAACATTATCAGAAGAAATATTTTTACTTTCTCTTACCTATGTATATATGTAATATATATATAGAGAGAAAGTATTGGATTCATGTCAAAGATTCGATGTCGAGATTTTGATGGATCTTCACGTTTTGAGGTCCCCTGAATCCAAAAAAGTGGTTTTCGCGACATTGTCTGTCTGTGTGTGTGTGTGTGTGTGTCCGTGAACAAAATATCTCAAGAACGAAAAAAGCTAGGAGGTTGAAATTTTATATTTAAGTTAGGCACCCCCATGGGACGTGACACGAAGCTTTTGAACAAAATCGACCAAAAAGTACTAGTACTTTACTGATGCACTTTTTCAGTTTTTTTCGATTTTCTCAAAATTTGCTTCAACGATTTTTTTTAAAATTCATATATCAACTATTTTTTAGTTGCTTTTTAAAATGTATATTCCCATTTTGTGATTGAAATCTTCTGAAGACCACTTTACTCTTGTACTCCATAGAAAAGATAGGAGAAATGGTTGCCATGGTAACAAAATATAAACATTTTGCCATACTTATAAATTTTACATCTTGAAAATCGAATGTACCGTGCTGTCGGAAACTAAATACATGTCGACACAAAAAATCTGGTGTGACAAGCACAGAACACAACTTTCGATTACCGAAGGTAAGAGAAAGTTGTGTGCTGTGCGCCAGTCACACCAGATTTTTAAATATCCCTTCAAGTTGGACTAAAATTGAACATTTTTTTTCAGACATTCGCGTGTGGTTTAGAAATTGATTAAAAAAAAAAAAAAAGGAATTCTTAATCGTAAAAATTTACCGCCTAATTCATAAAACCTTAAACAATGTTTAAAGAGAATTTGAAAAGCATTTTAGCAAAATCTTAATTCATAAACATATTTTAGGCCTAAATACTTGTTTAAATTCCTATTTTAACTAGACAGCCGAGACCCCTTGTTTAAGCTCACTAATAAACATTTTGTAACCTCAAAATTTTCGATCACAACAACTTGACATTTGAAATAGCCTATAGTATCATAGGCTTTTAATAAAAATAAACGTAAGTAAAAATTCAAATGTATTATATGTTTTTTCATGAACAAATTATTAATCTTGATGAATTAATATTTTCAGAATAATGCAAAGTATTGAAACGATAAATACAATATGCAATATTATGAATATGGCCAGGGCCGCAGACAGACTTGACGGGCCCCCCCCTCACCCATTAAGATTTTTTAGGTATGTAAAAGGCTATTGTGGCCTTCATGCCAAAAATTTTTTACACAATTTTTAAAAGTTATACATAAGCTTAGCTTACAATATTTATTTAAATAAAAATTTTTCAAAATTTCCTAAACATAGGGTTACCATAATTTATTGAGGCCAAACCCGGACAGACGACTTCCGGGGTGGGGTATGGAAAATCTTTTGAAAATTAGACACTGAAATCTGCGTTTTTAGCTATCCTGAGACGTGAAAAATATTACTTGCTTAGAGCTTAGGAGGGCCCGGTGCCCGGGTCCCCACAGGAAAAAATGTGCAAAAAATGATTTTCTTTATTGAAATTTTGAGATTTGAGCTTAAAGGGCCCGGGCATCCTCAGGAAAAAGGCAAGTTTTTGAGCTCAAAGGGCCCGGGCCCCTTCAGGAAAAAAAATTCAAGAAAATGATTTTTTTTAATTGAAATTTTAACTATCAAAATTATTTTTTATTAGAATTTTAAGGTTGGAACGCAAAGGGCCCGGGCCCCGGTGATATAGCCCCCCTGCCCCCCCCCCCCTGTCTGCGGCCCTGAATATGGCCTATCAAATAGATAAAAGGATTATGCCTGGGAGAAGATTATTTAAAAAAAGAAAAAATCCTTTAAGATCTTAAAATCTGTTACTATTATTAGTTACAATACATTTGAGTTTCAATATTTGATAGAAATTCAAACATATTTAATTGATTGGTTGATATTTGATATTTAAACATATTTAATTTTCATTAAATCAAACTTAAGTAATTATTATACAAATGTATTTTTATTTAGCTTATTTTTATGGCTTTTAATTGATTTAAATTCCTTTCAGTTCCTTTGGAGAATGCATTGAAACTGAAAAAAGGGGTGTGCTTATTAGTATCTAGTCCAAATGGAATTAAATGATTTATTGAAAAAGTAATATTTTGAAAAAACTAACCTCTGAAATTTATATTTATTTTCATTTTGTCTGTTTTTCTTTACTCGCGTTCAAATCTGTTTTTTATTTTGTTTTAATTTAAAGACATAAGTAATTGCTGAAATAAATTTTTTTTTTATTAAAATAAACCAAAAGCAGTGGCTATGGCAAAAATATTTATCTTTTCTTACTCAGTCAAATTTTGGCTTCTTTTTCTTATTTTTCATAATATTAAATTTTTCTTATTTTTCCATATTCATTTAAATGACAATAATGTTGATTTGTCCAATTATTTGTATTAATTCTATAAGGATCTTATTAAAAACGGTCAAAACAAATTAGTTTGACATATAAATATATTTCTCAATCTCCGCCAGATGTCAGCTTAATGCAACAAATTTTGCAAAATGACGTAGGTTTTTGCCATGTTGCCAAACTTAATATTCTTAAATTTCATATTAGTTAATCTACAGTTTAAATGTGTTTATGAATAGAAAGATTCCTTAAATACATATTATCGTTTAACAATTGACTAGTTAAAAAGCTTTTCAAATACTCTTTTATGAATTAGGCGGTTAATCTTTAAAACATATAATCAATAGACTATTTATTAATTCAAATATCCGGAACCCGGGAGCCGAATCAGGAATGGATCTATCGATTTGAATTAAACATGACCTAGTTTTTTTTTTTTTTTTTTACTCCCCAACCGATATTTGAGTAAAAACACTAAGTGAAATGTTTCAAGTTTTTAATAAAGAAATAATATACGTATTTCGAGATTATTATTTAATAGTCTATATAGGTGTCACAGGTGAAGAAGGTCCATTTTCCCTTTCAGCTACTGAAGCCATTTAGGTATATTTAAAATTATTTTATCGGACAAGAATATGTTAAAAAGAATTTAATAAAATATAAACTTGATTCTTTTAACCTCTTTTTAATTCTCCCTTTCAGCTACTGAAGTTATTTAGGTATATTTAAAGTTATTTTAGATAAAGGAACCTTTTTCACAATATTCAATAGGACTCGGACCAATAGGTTCAATTAAAAACCAAAAAGTTTTTTAAAACAAAACGTTATTTGACCCCAGACAATGTTTCGTCCACATGCTGTAAGACTTCTTCAGTGGTTGACTAAAAATTATGTTTTTAATTACTTCCTATTTTTTACAAAAATAAAAACAATAAGAGGCTAAAGGAGCAGGCAGCCAGGTTGTTTTCTGACTTTGTAGCATTATTGTACTTCATTTTGGAATTATGACTTGTTTTCTAGCGCCAGCTACCGAGATTTGAGAAAATTAACATTAAAGTTTTTTGTTTTCATTGGATTATATATAATTTTTTGGTCAATTGTGCAAGTAACATTAAATATAATTTTTTTTAGGACATATTTCATAAAAAATACTATTTATTAATTAATGCATTTGAAACAATATTCCGTGCTTAACTCAATTTTGAATTATTTTTGGTGCTTGACACACTAATGCGTAACAGGGTCCAATTATTAATATATAATTTTATTTAATTTTCAAGGTGGAATCCAAAAAAAAAGGTGTTAAAAAAGAAAGCCTGCATGTATGCGTCTGAATCGTTTGACGGTTCGAAATCAAATGTTTTTCTATAAGCATTTAATTAGAGCCAATTAAAATTTGAAAATAAAAATTTAATTATTAAATCTCACATTTATTAGAAATTAAAATTTATTTACCCACCCAGCCTCATTAAAACGTGTATTTTTGTGATCTAGTGTATAGAGAAAGTAAAAAGGAGGCAGAGAGAAAGTTAATATTAATGATCTAGGCGAAATGGAAATAAATAATCTCCCCCCTCTCTCTCTCTTGTCTATTTTATATACACTATATCCGTGTGTGTGTGAATGACGTCATTATGAGTCAATGACCTTGGCAGTGTTTTGCTCTGACCTTGACCTAATAGTCCGTCAGTGAGGAGAGGGGGGGGGGAGGGGACTTTGGGCTTCCGGGTTTCCTCTTTGCCTGTTGTGCCAACAAAAACAAACAAAAAACTTTCTTTTACCTTTTAAGGTTAAAAATAGAATTAAATGTTGTTGGATAAAATTAACTGATATCAAATATGATAGTGGGATTAAAAATAAAAGTAGTGACGTAAGAATAGGAGAGGAAAGTTTGTCAACAATCTTATAAATGTGAAAATTAAAATTTAATATATATATTTTTTTTTTTTTTTTTTTTATTTGAGGGAAAAGCTTAAATTACGGCATAAAAACCCTCAATAGCCTACAAAAAAATCATTCCCCGGTTATTTACCCCTGGTGCATCGTGCACGGAGGCACGCACCAACCCCAAGTACCGGTATCTAGCGTAATTGCCATTAACCCGGTTCCAATGTTGGGAGTGAGAGGCCCTTCACCTCCCTACTCCCCAAAAATCAGTCCCTTTCGGGACTGGTATCTCCCTCTCCCCATCATTTTCAATTCCTTAAATTTAATATATCTAATTAATTTTAATATATCTAATTAATTATAGATTAATAATTGTGAGATTTAATTTAACTTTTTTTTTTTTTTTGTAATGCTTTAACTTCGAAACTATAATGGAAGCTGGCCATACCGGGGCCATTCTTGTAATAATTAATAAAATAAAACTTCGAAATTACTTGACGGATTTTTGTGTTTTTTTTTTTAGAATTTTATAGGGGTAGTTTTAGATTGAAGTGACGTAAAAATAGGGAGCACGGAAGCATCTCGGGTAAATAAACGGGGATCTATATATATATACTAGCGAAGTGTCAGTCTGTCCGTCCGTCGCGCTCTGTTTGACCAACTTCCCGTTGGAATTTTGAAACGTAATTTTCTAGGCTTATAAAGAACGTTATGAAGAGTCCCGGAAAAATACTCGGGTCCAGAAATTCCTAAAACTTTTTGAGTTATTAATTTTTTAAAGTTACGATTTCTCCCATAAGAAATGTATAGAGAAAAATTAATGTATTCTTTGCATGTATGTATTCTGTGAATGTAAACAAATCCTCAAGCAGGCACTGAATTGGAATAGTAATAATAATTTTCTTTTAATAATTAAGAAAATGCGAGGGTCCGCCGCAGGCGCGGCTGCGCGGCTAGTAATAATAATAATCACCAATGTGTATAAAAAAAAAGTTAAGACACATGATTTATATAAAAGCGAGAATAGGTCAGATATTATAATAAGGTACTATGAGGTTAGCACCTTTAAATTAAACAATTGTATTTTCACTTTATAGTTATATAATGATTTTTAAATGAATTTCCTTTTTTGATAAGAGATGATGAGAATTCATCTCTCTCACTTGGCAAAAAGATGAATTTTAATATTTATATGAATATTTAATGAATAATTTAATTAATATTATAAACAATTATTTATGAGGAGATTTATGAGTGAGTATGTGGTTCTTGCTTATTTTATTAATTAATAATATTCTTGGAAATTTAAAATTATAATATAATAGTTGTAGCATAAAATAGTTTGTACCTACGTCAAAGATGTTTTCGAACTTTCCTATACAAAACCTCTCCCATCTCCTAAATAGCTGGGCATACACGGAGAGGTAGAACCGTCGGTTTTGACCGTGCCGGTCCAAACGCACGGATTTATCTTTACGTTAGTGGGCGAGCACGCGCCAGTTTTGACCGCCACGCATCAATCTAACAGATTGGACTGCGGTCCAAACTCACGATCCGATCTTTTCGTTAGTGGGCGAGCACGCGCCAGTTTTGACCGCTACGCATCAATCTAACAGATTGGACTGCGGTCCAAACTCACGGACTGATCTTTTCGTTAGTGGACAAGCGACAGTTTTGACCGCCCCGGACCATCTCTTCGAGTCGCGATTTTTGGAGGGGGTAGGGGAGGACATGTTACTTCAAAATTTTTTTACAAATTTATTTTTAAAGAAAATAAGTTATCCCTCCCCCTATTAATTAATTAAGCTATTAATATGTTCTAAAATATTTTAGTTAATCACCATTCACAAAAACAAATTTATTATTATTATTTTTTTTAAATATCGTTTAAGGTCATGGCAAATTAGGATACAAATATTATATAGACCTAGCATTTTACTCGGGAGAAAGTCTAGTTTCTGAATATACAAAAAAAATTATAGGTTATGTAAGAAAAAAATATTGGCCCTCCCTCTAGAGCGCCCCCTAATGGCCCGATGTTTACCAAAAGCTTTTCAGTTCTTGACCTTTACATCTAGTTTATGTGTGCAAAATACCACAGACATACACACAGACATCATTCCAAAAACTACTTAAATGGACTCAGGGGACCTTAAATCGTATTTTGGCAGCTTCAGAATCAGATAATTAAAGATTTTATTTAAAGGAGAAGAAAGGATTAATTACTTCTTTTTTAAAATAATTTTCTATTTCCATTTTTCTTGGAAATTCCAATGGCTTCTTGACTTGATCTGTCTAGTCGGCAGGCAAAACTTTCGTCAAGACGAAAGTCCACGGATTTGGTCAAATCAGCGGTTAAAACTGCCGCGGTCCAAAGATTTTGCCCATACACGTACGGTTTGGCCCGTGGCGGGCCAACTATACGGGTTTATCTGCGGGTTTTTCCTTTACGTTTGTGAGTGATGACGGTTTTAACCGTGGCGGTTTTAACCGTGCCGGTTTTAGCCGGCCCGGCAGACTGGTCCGCCCCGGTCCAACCCGACAGATCAAACTCTCCGTTTTTTTAAACGAAATTGATAATGACGGTTTTAACCGTGGCGGATCGACCCGACAGATTGGTCCGCCCCCGGTCCAACCCGACAGATCAAACTCTCCACTTTTTTAAGCCAAATTGACAACGAAAGTTTTAACCGTGGCGGATCGACCCGACAGATTGGACCGCCCCGGTCCACCCCGACAGTTCTACCTCTCCGTGTATGCCCAGCTAATCTCTATTCTTGATTTC